>JABAYD010015368.1:0-40502 GCA_014822095.1 Diplotaxis tenuifolia
TCCCTAAGTACTAAGATTGATCTCTTTTGATGAGAGAAAAAGTCACTCTTTAGGGTAATTTGAGTGGTATCAGATACCGTGCCTTCTTTATCACAACGTGTACGATCATCATCCGACCCCATATACCTTTGTGTACCTAGAAACTCAGAAAAACAGAGCGTATATATTATTATCTCGACCCTCGTATCAAAACTGCTTTGTATCACGATTGGCTCCATCTCTTCCATGTTAAGAGAACCTGCTCCTACAAAACACCATAAGGTTCTCCCAAAAACTCTTTATGTATCATTTTGTGATACCCACCACCACACTCTCCGACTAAGATTGCACCATAATAGTGACCTGAAACATCAACAAGCAAACAAAACCTTGCCTCTCCAGTAAAAGCATAAGATCCGACCATATATAAAAACCTTATACTGTAGCACTATCCCATCTTTTCTAGTCAAAACCTCAACATTAGAGACTCTTACATCATGTTGCTCCGTGTTTTTATGGACCATGTACCTGTTTTGCCACAAACCAGGGAAATCCTGCACTCCTTGAGCAGACCATGAACACCATAACACTAAAATAGGCTTACCAGAAAACCCCTTATAACTCCCAACACAGTACCGATAACCCAAACAACTAGTATTATTCCAGAAGAATACCCCATGGATCCTGAAGAACATAACCAAAACACCAAACTCTGGACACAACGAGAGACCAAACAAAACGAAAACCAAAAAGAGCAAAAGCTCCCAAATCTTATTAAAAAAAAATACTAAAACAAAAAAACCCTTCAGCACCACGAGCTCGCAACACTCCTCCAATGCTTGTATCTTCATAATAAAATTCTACGGGTTGAAAGAGGCTATCTTTGGGTTTGATGTACCCTTATCCTCCTTATTCTTCACTACCTCTCCCTGCGGAGGACCCGACTTGTTATTAGTGCGTTTACGAGTCCCTATCATCGCCTGCACCATCCTAGCTTTAGAAGAAGCCCCTGCCAGAGGAGTTGACTTGAATAAACTCTTCCTCACTCCCTTCTTCTTATCTCCCTCCCCCATGACTGTTTCCTTGTCCTCCAAGTCTCCCGGTAGAGCTTCATCTGTCGTATTATCTCTCAATCCGTCCTGAACCGTCTCCTTGTTACCATATCCTCGTCAATTAAATCCTGAAAATCCTCCTCCTCACAAGCCACATTATCATTTTCTACTAATCTATCTCCATTCTCATCTAACTCCATACCATCTTCAAAAATCTCATAATTCTCATTATACACTAAAACGGTGTTAACCACATATAAACCATTTTCCTCAACCTCGGAGTTTGGAATTACCTTCCTGATATCAGCTAGAATGATTGTTGGATCAACCGGTATCTTTAGCGCCTTGGAACTGCTCTCGCTCCTTTGCGAATGCTTGTATTTTTTTTTGGTGATCCTCCCGATACACCTCCCGTCTCGTACCTCTGTATGATTTGTCTCTCTCTTCTAGTACAAAATCTCTTGATCTATCATTACGAGAGCTTCTTTGGATGCTACGATCCGAGTGATTCCGGTGAGAATTTTCTCAGGAACTTTCACCCATTGCGTGTCCTTTTCACACATCTTCCCATTCCCCTTTCCCACGTATTCTTCATACTCTTTCCCTTTACTCGTTCTGCCACCATCTCCATTAATCACCACTCCCTTATAACTACGAGCTCTATCTTCGTGTCTACCGAGTGATCTCTCCCTAACCTCTTTCTTCTTTGGCGAGCACATCTTATGATGGGACATTGTTCTACCCCGTGTGATAGACTTGAGAAAACTCCACAATACCCAAACAACCTCTTGTACTTTAGTGTTATCAATGCTTCTCCCCCTTCATGAAAGTCTCCTCCAGCAAATTCAACAGTTGTTTCAAAACACAGCTCCCTACTGCCATCAATTACCACCTTAACTCTCCCATAATCCAAGTCTACCTCCTCTGTATCACCTAAAACGTCCCCAATACTGTGGAATGTTGGGGCATCCCAGAACTCGAGTGGTACCCCCATCACCTTGATCCATAATTGAATTGCAGAGGGGAAAGGCGACGGCATTCGCGGTTGCCAGCGAGCTAACAACATCATCCAGTAGTCGAAGTGAAACGGCTGAGCCTAAAGGACTGCCACGATATCCTCCTCCTCCACAATGTCAAACTGGAATCTTCCTACACCAAAATCCGTTCCAGCAACACGATCCTCCACCTTCCAGATCTTAGGGAACATAACAAGAAGCACCTTCACATCCTGCTCAGTCCGATTCATACATCTTCCAATAAGCGTTTTATCATACTGCTTGATAAGTTCCGTGTTGTCGAAGTGTGGGACCGAAAACCTTCAATCTCTTCCTTGTACCCTCACCCTTCTTCACCTCCCCTGATTTTCCAATGAGACTGCTCTGAGACATCTCGGCCAACAGACTAAACAAACCGAAAGCAAAGCGTAGAAGGAAGCTTTTGAAAAAGAAAATTGTGAGTAGTTTGTTTGATTCCACTACGGAGCATCTCTTTATATACTCGTACATAGGTTCCCCCCCCCCCCCACGCCTCTAAAGAATCTCCATTAACACCAAGATCAGTTGATTGATTCTTCGTATCTTCAATATCTTTTCCTATCAACAACTCAATCAATATCCCATCCAGATCGGATCTCACCTTAAAAGATTTTGATGATTGTGATTTGGGAAACTCTGATTTCCATAGACCACACAAAGAATGATCCCATATTAAACGCCTAGATTCATCGCTTGCCGAAAAATCCTTTCCCCTGATATTTCCTTCTCCAATCCCGATCCCATCTTTCCAATCAAAACCAAAAATCTCCTCCCAAATCCTTTGTATATCGCTACAGTGATAGTAAGACCCACCGAGATCCCAACAGCCCTTGAAGATCTTGGATCCCAACTCAGAAGCATCCTTAGAATCCTAGAAGATAGAGTCGCGTCCGCTATAATTATTAATATGCATATTTTTTGTTACTAACGATAATAAATAAGTTTGAAGATTTGCTGAAGACATGAAAATGACTTCAAAATCTAAAAGCCAATGAGTAGTGGTGAAATTGTATTTGGATTAGATTCTTGAAAAACATTTCTATAACTAAAGGACCACAAGATAGTGACAGAAAGGCATCATTAGTTTCGACGTTCGAGTCTTTTACGATGAATATTCAAAGTCAAAAATGTCATGGTAGGTGACTAATGTAAGCATCTACATCTCCGGCTATATGGAAGTATTCAATAGTCCACTAGTTGTGGTTGGTATGTAGTTATATCGTTTCCTCTTATGTGTTCAAATCGTAGAAGACTATTAGAAGTTCAAATAGTTTTCCAAATATTATTTTCTTAAAGGCTCCGAATAAAGGAGAAATTTATGTGATCAGCGAAAACTAAAGAAGAAAAAAAAAACAGGCATTAGACAGAGCTTTAAATGTTTTAATTTTCTTAATTATACAAGAGCAGATGGTCCTATAGTTTAGTTCTATCTCTACCGGTGGTAGACAATTCATTTATGTTCTGGAGAAAAACTCCTCTAAACGTAAAAAAGAGCAGTATATAAATGAGAGAAAATGCATCCATCATTAATATTGTACACAAGAGATTTAAATTACAAGACGTAAAAATAACTTATTCGTAGAATCTAGGTTTTACTTGGTAAAATTCAATCGACAAACTAGAAATATTAATAGTAAGAATAACTTTTAACACTGGTTTATTGTTACGATTTATAGAAATTATTATACTGAAAAACCCTATAAAATATCATTTTACATGTTTAAAAATAATTTACGTATTATGTTTCTATGTGGATCATTTTAAGCTGGTTTATGGAAAATCATGTTTGGGGATTCTACTTATACTATGACGAAATTTTTAAATAAATTTATCCACATTTATCAGTGTAATTTTTAATAAATCATTTTAAGATTAAAGCCTCATATCTTTTGCAGAATCATTACTGAACAATTAATCAAAATGATGCAGCGTCATGTAACTTAAACGACAAGTTTCCTTTTTAAAGTTCTTTTTTTTACTTAAGGGTTTTGTTTTACTTTTCTATTTAGATTAAGGATTTTTAATGACGATTTAAAAGTCCTAGGAACTCACTTATGGCTTTGTAAGATATATTTTGATTAATAAGAATAACAGTTTTCTAAAGAGTTTTCTCAAAGCACTGCGAAGAGTATTCGCCCCCTTAAGAGTTCTAACGAACACTGCGAAGAGTATTCACGTTATCTATCACGTTTTTGAAGTTACCTTCAAAAACACGTTACCCGCTTCTCGATCACTTTCGTGACCTAGAAGTTTCATAGCTTCCGCTCTCCATCAGTTGGTATCAGATTCAGAACGTTTCAGGATTATTTTCTTCTTTAGTGATCATGGCAAAGACATCTGGAGAAGGAACGATCAAGATGACGAAACTACGAGACATGGTCGTAGATATGCAAACGGCAACACAAGCTTCTATTCGCCAACAAAGCGAGGCCTTCACCACAGCCTTAACAGCTGTGACGGATCGACTCGAAGCCCTAACAAACGCGTTAACCGCACGCGTGGCCCCGCCGGCTCAACCAGTCATCAATGCACCGATTCAAGATGTACGACAGCAACCTCAACCACCAGTACCACCTATCCGACAGCAACAACAGCACTTCCCTCCACGTTTACCTCAACAACGAGCTCCGCGTCAATATCAACCTCATGACAACCAAAATCGTGACGAATATGAGGAAGAAGAAGGCCATAGGCGCGTGTATATGGAGGACCTACGACAACGAGATATTATTAATACTCGTTGGGAGCAAAGCTTCAAGGTAGACATACCAGAGTTTCATGGTGGCCTTAAAGGAGACGATCTTATCGATTGGATAAACACCGTCGAGGAAATTTTGGAGTTTAAGCAAGTCTCGCCTAATCGTCGTGTTTCTCTCGTGATTATGCGTTTCCGGGGGCATGCGGCTACATGGTGGAAGCAGCTTAAAACTACACGTTCGCGAACGGCTAAAACACATATTGTCTCCTGGGAGAAACTGACGAAACACCTTTGCCAAACATTCTTTCCACATAATTATGAGCGGACGATGTATACTAAGTTACAAAACCTTCGTTAAGGAAACCGTAGTGTGGATGAATATGCAGAAGAATTTGCGTTATTATTAACTCGTAATGAGATTAATGACAGCCAATTCCAACTTGTGTCTCGTTTCATCGGGGGGCTACGACCTCAACTCCAAAGTTCTATGGCTCAGTTTGATCCATCCACAATTGGTGCAGCACATCGCTGTGCCGCTTCTTTTGAGCAGCAATTTCGTACTTCAAATTGGAGTACCTCTTCCAATCGCAATCGTAGTCAATACCAGACCGGAAGCAACGCTTCTCCGGCGGCAACAAAGGAACCGAGTGATACCGCTAATTCGGCTACAAAATCGGCAAACCAAGAAGAGCAACAAACGAGAAGATCAACATGCCCGAATGCCTTACGTTGTTTTACTTGTGGCGAGCCTGGTCACCGTCAAACAGCTTGTCCTAATGCGAAACGACGGGGGTTGCTAATTGACGAAACCATCGATGAGGATGATGTTTACGATTTGCAGGAGTACAATGACCACGACGACGACGACGTCCTTCCGACTTCAGGGGATACGGGCCACTTACTCGTTGTACGAAGGACTTGCCTCACACCACAGCTCAAAACTGATAAGTCGCTTCATACTAATATATTTCGCTCAACTTGTACCATTAAGGGACGTGTTTGCATGTTTGTTATTGATTCCGACAGTAGCAAGAACGTGATTTCAAAGGAAGCGGTAAACAAACTTGGTTTAGCTCGGGAAACACACCCGACCCCATACACCTTAGGTTGGTTGAATGACAGTGTGAACTTACGTGTTTCTCAAAGTGCACTGGTGCCGTTTTCAATAGGTCCACATTATAAAGATCGTATGTATTGCGACATTGCTCCTATGGACATCAGTTACTTGTTACTTGGACGACCATGGGAATATGATCGGAAGATCATACACTACGGAGCTGATAACACTTATCAATTTACTTGGGATATACACAAAATTTTGTTGCTCCCATCCAAGGATACACCTCCATCAATACCACCTTCCACACCCGCCTCGACACCTCCATCGCCAAAGACTGCAGCTCCACCGAAAGTTTTAATCTGCTCTTATGAGACATTCAAATCCGAATTGAAGGAAGAGGGTGTGGCTTTTGCGTTAATATCTGCTCCCGCCACTCTGGTACTTACGTCACCCATACATGCTGACATAGAAGAAGTTCTCAACCAGTTTCAAGATGTTTTTCCCACGGACTTACCGACATCCTTGCCTCCCTTACGGGACATTCAACATCATATTGACCTCGTGCCTGGGGCAACTCTTTCCAACAGGCCGCATTACAGGATGAGTCTGGAGGAACACAAAGAACTTCGCAGACAAGTCGAGGAGCTCTTACACAAAGGCCACATCCGCGAGAGTTTATCGCCGTGTGCGGTACCGATTCTTCTCATTCCAAAGAAAGATGGTACATGGCGTATGTGTGTGGACAGCAGAGCCATTAATAAAATTACAGTTCGTTATCGCTTTCCCATCCCGCGGCTCGATGACCTCTTAGATCAGATCGGTTCGGCTTCTATATTTTCAAAAATCGATCTTAAAAGTGGTTATCACCATATTCGAATCCGACCAGGAGATGAATGGAAGACGGCTTTTAAAACACGGGAGGGGTTATTTGAATGGCTCATCATGCCTTTCGGGTTATCCAACGCCCCAAGTACATTTATGCGTATCATGAATCAGTCCTTACGCCCGTTTATCGGCAAATTTGTGGTGGTATATTTTGATGACATCCTAATTTTTAGCTCCTCCATTACCGATCATGTCTCCCACATTCGAAAGGTCCTCAGCGTCCTACGACGCGATAAGTTCTTTGCCGCCAAACATAAGTGTGAGTTCGGTGTACCTCAAGTTCTATTTCTCGGCTATGTTGTTTCGGGCCAAGGTCTTGCAATGGACGAGACTAAAGTGGACGCGGTTCGAACTTGGCCGGTTCCTACGACCGTCACTGAAGTCCGCAGCTTCCATGGCTTAGCATCGTTCTATAGACGGTTTGTTCACCACTTTAGTAGTATTATGGCTCCTATTACAAGCTGTATGAAAGAGGGACGTTTTCATTGGACGCCGGAAGCCACTGAAGCATTTGAGTTGATCAAGACGAAGCTTACAACGGCTCCAATCCTTGTCTTGCCCGATTTTTCTGAAAATTTTGAGTTGCATTGCGATGCATGTAAAGTAGGCATTGGTGCCGTGCTTAGTCAACGGGGACGACCAGTCGCTTACTATAGTGAAAAATTGTCCGGCGCCCGCACACGCTATAACACCTATGACGTGGAGTTTTATGCTATCATCCAAGCCATTAAACATTGGCGACATTACTTGGTGCATCGGGAATTTGTTTTGTTCACAGACCATGATCCCTTACGACATCTTGATAGTCAAGCCAAGGTATCTTCTCTTCATGCGTCATGGATCGCTTACTTACAACAATTCACATTTTCCATCAAGCACCACTCGGGAAAACTAAATAAAGCGGCCGATGCTTTAAGTCGCCGTCATAGCGCCCTCACAGTGATGCATACCTCCGTGCCGGGATTCTCTGTCTTGTCCGACTTATATCCTACGGACGCCTTTTTGGTCGTATTTTTGTGGAAGCTAGTAACGGTACATCAAAGGATTATGCATTACACGATGGGTTCTTGTTCAAAGGACTGCAACTTTGCGTGCCGGATTGTAGCTTGCGTTTGAAGATCATTACTGAGCTTCATAACGAAGGACATGTTGGACGAGACCGTACACTCCAACTGGTCGCTAGTTCTATTTTTGGCCTACCTTGCGCAGAGATGTAGAGCGTTTCGTCAAGCGTTGTCACACTTGTCAACTGGCCAAAGAAAAGGCATCGAATGCAGGTTTATACCTTCCTTTACCAATTCCAACTCAGCCCTGGACAGATATTAGTATGGATTTTGTTCTTGGCCTTCCCCGTACTCAACGAGACAACGATTCTATCTTTGTGGTCGTCGATCGGTTTTCTAAGATGGTCCGGTTTGTGACTTGCAAGAAAACTTTGGATGCGGTCAATATCGATGTTCTTTTCTTCCGCGAGATTTATAAGTTACACGGGCTCCCGGTGTCAATTGTCTCAGACCCTGATACACGATTTTTGGGACATTTTTGGCGTTCTCTATGGAAATTTCTTGGCACGAGTTTGGATATGAGTTATGCATATCATCCACAGGCGGATGGTCAAACAGAAGTTACTAATAGATCTCTCGGCAATTTACTTCGATGTTTGGTTGGTGACAACATAAAGAGCTGGGATAGTAAGTTATGTCAAGCTGAGTTCGCACATAACCATGCTTTCAACCGAAGTCTGGGTTTTTGTCCATTTAAAGTCGTTTATGGAGTCATTCCTCGTGCTCCACTTGACCTTACCACTCCTCCGGACATGACCCGATCCCATGGTGAAGCTGTCGACTTTGTTGAAGACCTGACGAACGTCCATCGCCTCGCCCTTGATCATCTTACAACTTCTGCAGCTCGTTACAAATCGGATGCTGATAAGAAACGCCGGGAATTGATTTTTAATGCGGGAGATTTGGTTTCGGTAGTGCTTACAAAGGACAGATTTCCAGCTAGAGAGTATAATAAGCTCAAGTCGTGGAAGATCGGGCCTGTTGAGGTCGTGGAGCGTATTAATCCAAACGCTTACCATATTAAGTTACCTTCCCATCTTCGCACTTTGGATGTCTTCAATGTGAAGCACATATTTCCATATCATGGCGAAAATGATGATCTTGATTCATGGTCAAATCCTTCCAACCCGGTGGGACCTGATGCAGCGTCATCGTAACTTAAACGACAAGTTTCCTTTTTAAAGTTCTTTCATTTTTACTTAAAGCTTTTGTTTTACTTTTCTATTTAAATTAAAGATTTTTAATGACGATTTAAGAGTCCTATATAAAGAACTCACTTATGGCTTTGTAAGATATACTTTGATTAATAAGAATAACAGTTTTCTAAAGAGCTTTCTCAAAGCATTGCGAAGAGTATTCGCCCCCTTAAGAGTTCTAACGAACACTGCGAAGAGTATTCGCGTTATCTATTACGTTTTTGAAGTTACCTTCAAAAACACGTTACCCGTTTCTCGATCACTTTCGTGACCTAGAAGTTTCATAGCTTCCGCTCTCCATCACAAAATCACTTAAATAAAGACCGCTTCACATGTTAAGAAGAGTTTACAAATTAGAGTTTTTTTTTAACGCTGATTTATCATGATATTACAATTATGAGAAATATTAAATCGCTTTCTCCGGGACTTGAAACCTGGACCTGCTGGTGTAGAAGCATTAATGAACTTTTAATCAAACTATTGGACTAAAGGGTTTATAGATACCTTTATGAAAATATCTCACGCGTGATTGATAAAGTATTGTACTGAAAATAGCACTTACATCTCTAGAAAAAGATAAGTCAAGAGTCTTTTGTTTTGTTTTGCTAAGAAGTCATAGGCGATGCAAAATTTGCCACTAGGGTATCTATACTATTAAAACAAAATCTTATTATGCCCTCAGATTTTTATTATATTTAGAAAATAATGGAGATATCTTATATTTATGGTAACAACTAATCTTTCTTTACAAACAAAAACAAAATCATAAGTGCTAATTAACTATTGACATTTAATTTATGTAAAATTTTATCATATCTACAACAAAAAACAAATTCGACCAGGATTTTTTTTGTTTTAAATAATAATGATATTTCTAATCATATGAAATACAATTAATCTTGAGGCTATAGTAAATATAAATATAATTTATTTATGAGATTAAACTTAATTGATGTGTTTTTTATGTAGTATAGTTTCCTAATTCTGGAAATAACAAAATCTAAACTTTCATTTTTACAAATTATATACTTGAGTTTTATATGGTTGGAACAAATATATGCATCTAAATAAAAGATAATCATTAAAAGTTAAAATCTGCAAAAACTAATATTAAAATATGTAATGAAAAATATCTTTCATTTTTTTAACTTATATAGTAGTTTTTTATATAATTGGAAAAAACAAAATACTAACATTAAAAAATAAAAAAAAATGTGCAAAAAATAATATTTATGGTAACAAATAATCTCTCTTTACAAACCCAAAAATCATAAATGCTAATTAACTATTGACATTTACTTTCGGTAAAGCTTTCTCATATCTATAGCAAATGAAGTACATACTTAATTTTACGTGTAATAAATAAATTAAAATAATTTAATTTATTTATGAGAAAAAAAATAATTTATGTATTTTTATGTAGTATGTTTTCTTAATTCTAGAAAAAAAACAAAATCTAAACTTTCATTTTTACAAATTTTATTGTTGAGTTTTATATGGTTGGAACAAATATATGCATCTAAATAAATAAACATTAAAAGTTAAAATCTGCAAAAATAATATTAAAATATGTATTGAGAAATATTTTTCTTTTTTCAATTTATACAGTAGTGTTTTATATAATTGGAAAAAGATAAAATACTAACATTAAAAATATTCAAAAAAATATTAAAATATGAGAAAATATCTTTACTATATAAATATAATAGTGTAGAATAAATTAAAATTAATACTGTCTTTTTCTAAAAAAATAACTTCTTTAAAATTAATTTCATTAATATAAATATAATTTTTATAGCATATCTAATTTATGATTATAACAAAAATCAATAATTTTCAAATATACATGATTATCATATATAAAAACACATAATTTTATAATTAAAAAATTACAAAATTTTAAAATAGTATTAATCCTGCGCTTTTTAAAACGCAGGTCAAAATCTAGTTCGATCGGTATAAAGGAAAAGCCGAAGTAACATCGATGAAAGAGGTGAATCTCCGTACGAAGTTCCCGGTAAAAGGTGCAGACAGGACACATGCTACGCCGTGTCTCCGGTGAATCGGTTACAAAATAGTAATACTATATAAGTCAACGAACACCATACGTTAAGTGTGTGAATAATGCATATTGTCTTGTGTGCTTTGAATCTTTTTTTTTTTGAACTAACCAACTTACATTTAATTTAGAGGAGTTCAAATTCCAGGATGATACAATAACGTCACAAAGGACCAACAACAATAAGAAAAGCAGTGAATAGAATTGATACAACTTACTACCAAAAACCATAAAAATCACATAACAATTCTATAAACTTCTTGAATAGTTAGTTACATCTAGTGAAATCCAAAAGATAACAATCACTGCACTAAAAGCACCGAGGGCATTAGTTGGGAAAAAATACTTAGAGCAACCTTATTGGATAGGATGTAAAAAAAAGTTTTCGTCAAAACAATATCACTGTTTTTATTAGGATAAATATTAGGTTGACATGTATTTATCTCTAGTATTTGTTGTTGTCATTATCATCATAAGGATAATGTTTATCATATTCCTATGACAGTTTATACTCATGTATAAATACAACAATATGAATGAGAATAAAATAACCTTGCACAACACGTTATCCGCACGATCCACCAACTCTAGCTAAAGAAAAAAAAAAACTAGTCTCTCTCTAGAAACCGGCAACTTACTCAGGTGGTGGTGTTCTGTTCGCGGTCTTCTCTCAGTTTCTCGGTGGTCCGTTCAACCCTACAAACAAAAACTAAGGTAAAGATCTAAAACTAAAAACCTAGATCTAAGAAACCCTAATAACTAAAAACTATAATGTAAACCCGAGATCGTATGAAACCGTTTTGTTCTTGTGATCCGAGAAGCTTATTTGATTCACTTGTATTGTATTGTTGACTCGTGTATTGTTCTTTGTCTAAAAGACATCGAAGAGATCTGCTTTGGTCTGAGTAGATATCAGTACTAGAATAGGCCAAACACATAAGCACAATTGATCCGTCAACTTATGTTAAGCCTACGTTTAGAACTCAAAACTTGATCGCTTGATATTTTTCACTATGAATCCACTTGATTACCACTTGCATGATTTTCATTTTGTCTTTATCATATCGATTGTTAGATTCCTTTTGTTAACATAGATCGCTTGGTATGTATTGATTTGTTTTGATAAACGAGAACTCGTCTTGTTCATGAATCGCTTTGTATGTTTTGTTTTAAACCGAGAACTTTTTAAACTTGATGACCTGCGTTGCCTTAAAATCCTTTGTTTACTTAACCCTAAAAGTTTGAACTTGTAACTTGATCATCACTTGTTTACTTCATAGATTAAAATCGTGAACTTTAATCGCATACATGAGCTTGTTCGTATGATTGCTAGTTAACATAGAAACTACTTGTTAGGATGTCGAACTTGTATAGAACTTGTAAATTGTTGACAAAACCGACTTGATAATCGAATGGCATAACTTGTTTTATTTTGATAATCATAACTCATCATGATAATCATAACTTGTTTTATTTTGATAATCACTGAAACTGAGATTGTCATTGTCATTTATTTTATATGAAACCGAGCTTATGTCCATTAAACCGATCTCATAATTGTCATTGTCGCTTGTTGAACTGAACCTGAGAATTATACCAACTTGAATACTGGATATGTTATGTCGCAACGTCTTGAAACCAAGAGCACAAATCGTAACGATCATTATATACAGTTAGCTTGTTTTCGTTTTTGATCATTACCGTGAGCTTGAGTCTGTATCATTAGTGTGTCTCATATCGTTTTGAATCGGAACTCGCCATTGTTATCGTTTTGCTCTGTTTAGTCGCATCTCAGCTTCTGTTTTAATCGCTTCAAATTAGTATATACATATTAATTTATATTTTATTTACGACTATAAATCATATTTAATTATATTTTTAAATGTAAAATATTATTTAAAATCTAAGATATCAATTTTTTTTAAAAAAACTTTTGGATACAAAGAATGTATTTGGCTCAAAAAATTATAAAGAATGTATTTGCCTCATCTAAATTTTTTAAATGAACCCAAAATATAAAGAATGTATTTGCCACATCTAACATTATTAACTTTTTTAATGAAAATTAAGAAATAAAACGTACAGTGTGAATCTAATTTATTTGCTTAATATCGACTAGTTGTCACATGCATTTTTTCAAATCTTATCCACTATACGAGTATACCTGATCTAGTTTAGTTTCTAATTTAATATACATCAGACAAAAATGATAATAAAACTGATAAAATTGCAACTTGCACCAACTGGTCACTTGGTGGAGATCGTAAAAAAAAGACTACGGATATGCACAAACTTACGTATAAACTTATATATTTATGTACTACAAGAAATCTCTACTAATCGTGACGACTTTCATGACATTTTTCACATTAACTAAAAAATACTACGACTCTGATTGGTAAATCTGATGACAAAACTGTGGCAGCAATATGATCAAATTCATAAATGTATTTGACAAATGATTGGTATAAAATGATTCATATATATAATTAGTATTTGATATATAATTTGCTTACTGTTTTATCTAAATAATCTAGATATGTTATACTTATTCTATTGATATAAATTAACTTTGTTATTTTATTGATAATATATGTCAAATGTGAAATATTTTTTACAAAATTATTTTTGATTAGTTTGAATTTTTGAATATAAAATAAGTTTGATAGTATTCAATCTATTAATTATATTATCTTTAATATTGTTAAATTTTACATGTTCTAAATGCAAATTTTCTATCAAAATCTTTATATTAAAACATGCAAATTTTCTATCAAAATATTTATATTAAAACATTTGATAAAAAGCATTTGGTGAACATCAGACTCATTTGATTACTATTATAAACTTTTTCTAATAATTGTTTATTAGATATAAAAAAACATAATGTTTTGATAATCAAGGTTTATATATATAGTATCCACACAAAAAAATGGCACAAATTTGGTTTATAACTGATATATAACTAAAATACACATTTCAGATATACGTTTACATCATCATATAAATAATTAATGTGTATATTTGTATGCTTTTCCAGGTATTTATTGGTATATTTGCACTGCATTAATATTTAGGAAGACCGTGTGGTACCACTCCACTCATGGCCGGAGAACAGCAGCAGTACACACTTATCTCATTTAACTCCAACAAATAATTCAACATTATAAAACTATATGTAAAATAGTATCACTTCCATTTCCCAACAAAATACCATTTCGAATTGATATGAATGCAAATTCCCAAGTCTTCAAAAAATTAAATTTTCTTCTAATTCTTCTTTCGAAATTATAACGCACAGAACACAATTATCGAACACCTACCAAAATATATACAAAATTTTGTATGCTTTTTTATGATTTATATAAATTGCCAATTGGTAAAACAGCTACATAATGGCGAAACTATTTGATTATTGAGAGCGTTTACTAATTAACCTATCTTAATCCACAATTAAACTTAGATAACATCATGCAACATCCAGTCCTTTCCGGACCAAAGTGAGATCTATCTCTTTATCTCTCTCTGTCTTTGCCTTCACTAAAAGACAAAACAATCACGAGAATGCCTTCTTTCCCTTCTTCAAAAATCTAATCCTTCCTTTTGATGGAGTCTCCTCTCGTCTCCTCCTCCTCAGATCTCTCTTAAATCCACACACACACACACAAAGCCACCATGTCTTACCTCCTCCGCTCCGATCCCGTCTCTCGGATCCACCCGGAGCCTCAACCCTCACCCGACACCGACCACTTCGACCTTCTCCCAGACTCTCTCCTCCTCCTTATCTTCGACAAAGTCGCCGACGTCAAAGATCTCGGCCGTTGCTGCCTCGTCTCCCGCAGATTCCACTCCCTAGTCCCCTTCGTCGAGAACGTCCTCGTCCGCGTCGACTGCGTCATCTCCGACGACGACTCCTCCGCCGCCGACGAAGATCGTCGCTTCTCGCTAAACACCGCATCGATCTCCGACGCCGCCGCCGGTGGCTCCTTCTCCGCCTTGTTCCGCCTCGTCTTCGCTCCGATCTTCAAACCGTTCCAAGCTTTGGGGCAGTTCCTAGGACCGAGACGATCATCGTCTCTCGAGGATGAAACTGATCAAAGCGGTGACGTCACGCACCACTCTCCCACGCAGGTTTTGAAAAACTTCGCAGAGATTCGGTTTCTGAGGATCGAACTCCCGACGGGAGAGTTAGGGATCGAAGACGGTATCTTGCTGAAGTGGAGAGCTGACTTCGGATCCACGCTTGATAACTGCATGATACTCGGCGCATCTTCCGTGACTTCAGATCTCGAGAGTACTCTTCTTGATGACGACAACGACAATGGTAACATACCTGAGTCGTTTTACACTAACGGAGGGCTTAAGCTCCGTGTTGTCTGGACGATCAGTTCCTTAATCGCCGCCTCTGCTCGGCATTACCTTCTTCAACCGATCATAACCGAACACAAGACGTTAGATCGTCTTGTTCTGTCGGATGCCGACGGGCAAGGTGTTCTGTCTATGAACAGAGAACAGCTTGAAGAGCTTAGAGTGACTCCTTTGTCGGCTTCTTCGGCTTCGAAGAGGACGCTTGTCCCGGCTTTGAACATGAGGCTGTGGTATGCGCCGCAGTTGGATTTGCCTGATGGTACGGTGCTGAAAGGTGCGACGTTGGTGGCTATTAGGCCGAGCGAGTCGAAGAAGGAGGTTTGTGATGCTTCTTGGTTGTCTGATGCGTTTGAGGAACCGTTTGGGACCGCGGCGAGGATGTTGATTAAGAGGAGGACTTATTGTCTGGAGATGAACTCGTTTTGATTTGGGTACTAGGACGGTTTCAGGTATTACACATTGTTGTGGTATTAGCAATGATCTGAATACAAATAGATTTTTGATTTATCATCTATGATACAAGAACTAGTCTGAGGTTATATATTTTTGTCTATGCTCATGTTCTTTGAATTGTTTTCATTTCAGTGATCATGTTAATTGGTTTCTCTTTATCATGTAAACTTTGTCCTAACTAAATGTTTGTCAAATTGAAAAAGAAAAACTTGTATTGAGTGATTGCACATGGGGAAGGTGTTAACGTTGTTCATTAACGACGTTTTTCCAGATAGAGAGAGGAAGCAAATCCACATATTGGAGAATGAAGGAAAGAAACAGAGAGATCACAAATGTACTAAATTGAAACAATTCTCTGGCTTTTGATGCGAAGGAGTTTCCAATCGAATCTACAAGGATAAAGGAGTTTCTAGTGAAACTCAAGTACGTAATTGTACATATACCACTTGTAAAAGAAGAATGTGAATGAGCAAGAACATGTGTTTTGTGGTCTGTGTTTAAAGGCTTTAAAAGGACATGTTAGAATGGGGGAAGGCATTATGTAAGTTTGTAATAAATTTATTTCAGCATTAATACGATTGTTATTATTATTAGGGTATGTTTTGGCTTCTCATCCATCTCTGATTTGAGTCTTTGATTTATGCACTCGTCTGACTTTGTGGTTTGCATATTAAAGTTCATGAACCGTATCAATCATCTCTAACCTGAACCAGAACACTCTTGTTTCCGGACTTACCATGTTGTCAACAGAATAAGGATGACTAGACAAACCTTGGACCTTGGTCAGTTTTAGGCAAATTACGTTACAAAAAGTGAAAGCACAGAAAGGCGCATAGATTTGAAAAGTAAAAAAAAAAAAAGCATTTTCGTTACATTAACACATTTTCTCATCAAACAACAACAATTTCTCGCAGTCTGGACAGATATACATCCACTTAGGCTTATGATTACGATGGAAGATCAAAAGATAAGGTTCGGGCTGCTCATATATAGTCTTTCTTCAATTCCTTCCCCTGCATTTTAATTTCAAGAAACATTTCACAGATCAGCTACATATCTTCATGAGGATAAAGGAACATAAGCACCAATCAAGCAATTACAAATACCATTATGAATCTAAAACAATTGAAGTCTGCAAGTAATGTATAAGCATTAATTGGAGTGTAAACATTATATTCGGCCTTCCCTTCACACAAAATAGCTGTGGAACTCATTTTGTTCAGCATAACATCTATGGAAACTCATTTATTCAGTATGATAATTCCTTAGTTCTAATGAAAAATCCAACCTTGGCGAGTCTGTAAACTGTACTATGAAGGAAATTCAATAATTCAAAGTTAAAATGTATATTACATAATGTACTGTAGAAGAGATCTAAAACGTGAGTGATGGCTCCGAAGTAAAAGGGGAGAGATCATGGGACAGCAATGAAGAGATGGGTTAGATTCCGACACACAGCATGTGGTGCCATTTCAGGAGGCCAAAGTTAAAAAAATTTAAAAAACAAAAAAAAAAAAATCAATTTTCACAATTTGCAATTTACCAGGCACAAACTTCCCATCTTTTGTCTAGAATTAAATATTTGTAAAGGACAAAAGCTTCTTTGATTCTTTCACAAACAAAGTCTATCAAAAAAAAAATTATTCTTCCATACCAATATTAAATGTCAACTCAGTACTTTTTGTCTAAAACAGTTCAGCTTACTTACATTTTTCCAACGTAAAATATTGTTCTGTAAAAGATTCCTAAACGCAGAACTAGTACTAATATCTTATTAACTCAACGAAGACCATGAGTTCAAATTTTTGTGTGTGTGATATGAGTGAAATAAGTACATAAAAAGCAACAATCATTAAAATAGGATTCAGTTTGATTAAATTAGTTGTCACAATACGTGGTGAAGCAAGAAAGTACAACAAGTGGAAACAAAGTAATGCTGAGGAAGAAGGGAACCCAACATAGAACAGATGAGGAGACAACACAGACGATGAAAGCCCTCTTTTCAAATTCATCCACATGCCCTCAGATTAACAATCTTAAAAAAAAAGTCATTACTTCGAGACACAAAATGTTATGAAAAATATGAAACCTTTTAAAAAAAAAATTTAAAGATAAGACTCAATGCCACCCACGCCCCAATAAACCATCTTTCTTTTACGGAATCAAGAAACCAAAATGTATGAAAAGGCAAACAACATGGTACTATTACTAATTAAATCAATAATTATCTAAAATAGACAGAAGTACTAACCACCAAGATGGAATTAATGAAGCTTTTCTTTACTATCTCCCATCCTTTCCTTTCTCGTCAGAGCTCCGGTTTCCTTCACCGTAATAAAGATATAACCGGCCGTCAAAAGTGGCCGGAAGCTGGTGGTTATGGTGGTCAAGAGGTGGAGGTGTAGCCACGAGAGATATCGGTCGTTGATTAACGTTGTTGTTGAGAAAGAGAGAGTGTGAATTGGACTGAAGGGTCCCCCTACTAGTGTAGCAGCCTCCGTTAACCGCGGCGGCTGCTCCGGGAGAATCAGAAGAAGAGATTCCAAAGTTGTAATCCGGTACAAACGAGAAATGATTCTGATGATGATGACTCAACGACGTCGTCTCTTGACGATGATTACTACTGTTGTTGTAATGATGTAGAGAGGAGGAGGAGGATGGGCTCGGTAAGAGCTGAACCGGGTTAAAACAATCAGAAGAAGAACCACCGATCCAATTCCGGTTCGGTTCGTCAAAACCGCCGGTTAGAAGCTGAGTGAAGGAGCTTTGCAAATCTTTGTCTTTCTCTTTGGCGGTTCTCTCTCTAGCCCTCTCCCTCGCCTTACCACGACTCTCTGTCCTCGACAAAGACAGCAACGACCCCTCAGATGTGCCGCTGCTACAAGCGGATTTAGACAGCGAAAGCGCCTGGTCGAAGCTCGTGTTGATCGGAGGTAACTCGGAGATTGAGTCGGAAGCTGCGTTGATTAGCCATTCAACGGCTTTACTCGGCTGGTCGAAGCCTAGACGGTCTTGGAGGTCGTAGAACTGGATTGCTGTTGCGACGGAGAGACGTATCCTCCGGTCTCTTAACCCTTTTGAGGTCAAGACTTTGCTGTGTCGGTCTTTGCCACCGGAAGCTCGAGAAACCCTAATGATTCTTGAAGCTGGGTTGTTCCAGTCTCTCATTCCGGTTTTGTCGTTGCTGTTGTTGTCGGAGGAGATTCTTTGTAGCTTTCTGCTTGTTTGTTGTTGTTGTTGTGCGTCAATGTCGTCGTCGACCTCCATGGAAACGCTACTCTCATGCTTTTCCGGTTAAGCTCAAAGGTTGAAGGATCCACCGGAGAAGAAGATGTAGTCGCCGGTGAGAGATAATGGAGACAGGTCAAGCCCTAATTAATTAAGCTATTCACTCTTTTCTTTTTGTGTCTGAAGCGAAACAGTGGCACAGAACTATGATGATAAAAGCCTGAGAATGTTGCAGTGATAACTTTGCTGAATGAATCTGTAAAAAAAAAAAAGAGGAAGAAGATAATTAAAGTCACTACTACTGAATACTTTTTAAAAAAATCAGCAAATTTAATTTAATACCTATATCTGTAGATCTCAAAGTCTATCTGTTAATATTCATGTTCATAGCATATAGCTTCATACATAGCTCAAGAGCCTTTTCAGAAACCCTAGATTATTATTTTTGTTTTTAAAAAACAAAAAGGAAAACCTATACTTATAGGGATTTCTAAGTACTATGAGCTTTGACAGAAATAAAAATTACCCAGAAGATCAAGAAGCTTTTTTTTTTAGCTGAAGGAGAAATGATAATGATTTTTGTTCTTGAAACTACAAGCTTGCCCTAATAATGAAAGTTGCAAAATAATCACAGAAAGAAATTAACATTAAATGCAAAAAACCCCCCCCCCCAAAAAAAAAAACGAGTTTGCCTCAAAAATCACCAACAAAAGAAACTCACTTGGGATAACAGGTGTCAACTGTCGAAGCTCACTGTAGAACAATGGCGGCGAAGATGAAATAAATGAGTTTTCTTCAGATTCTTTTCATGAGCTTATTATCTATCTCTTGGTATTATTCTCAAATCTCAAGCTTAGATCTCATCATCATACTCCTAGTGTTGAGAAAATCCACAGATCTGAAATAATCAATTCAAAAAATGGTCATATAATATATAACATCGAATATTCTTTCCAGGGGTGTTTGAGGTAAGGGTTTACAGATGTTTTTTTTTTCCTTCTTTTTCCAGGAAAATCAGCCAAGAAAATGAAAGAAAAATGGCGAAAAATAGGAATTGGAGGGAGACGCTAGAGAGAGAAAGTATTATTACCTGTTAGAGAAAAATATCCACAGTAGCATTCGGACAAGGGAAGACGAGTGCACCGTTCAGACTATTTAGTACTTTCCTTATGCTGTTTTCTCCTTTTTACCCTTCTTTGTTTTATATTTTTGCAGATCTACCACCCTTTGTTTACACTTATTACGATTGGAATATGAAGTTCTCTATTAATTCAATTTTGAGGTATGTATACTGTAATTGTGTAGGGTCGTTATAAAATCTGATTAGACAATAGCTAGGAATAAGCGCATAGGTATATTCTCTTTGTTTGTGTATCTTATAGATGAAAGAAAAATTGGGAAAGGCAAATGTATCTCATAATTTGTTAACCTAATGTTTATAAGAACTTAATAAGTCTAAAAAGGGTAGTTAAGTACACTATATTTACTAGATATACTAATGAACATTTATCAACTTGGAACAAAGATTGTTTTATCCATTAAATGTTTTTGAATTTCGTTTGCAAGTCAAAACGAAGATGTTCAAACATATAATGTCAATTCGATTCACTTAACCCTGGGATAAACAAACAAAATGAAAAAGCTAATTAACAGTGTTTAAGTCGCTTGCACTCACTTGAAGATGTGAAGACACTGGCCAATATGTGGGGTTGACAATACATGTCTTTGTCAGCTCTTAACAATCAATATGGAAAGTTACCGATAATTCACGGTGCTCAAACATACATACACTAGAGAGCTTTCAGTTTTAAATGTATAGGAGAAAGACTTTGTGTATGAATTGTGGCTACATGAGGTACATTTATGCTTTTACCATTGATGCAAATATCTATTGAATTTGTACACTAAAATCTTTTCGTTCACTACTTTTGGCAGCTCTGATCGAATAAATATTGTGTATGTGAGCCTGTGAGGCATCAACTGATAGTTACATCTCACACGAGTAAGAATTTACAAATCCACATTGGATTAATTAATCAAATCCATTTAGGGGTAACGTTATGTTCTTACATATATAATCATATGTCTTTAATGATGTGGATAAACTAGAAATATATAAATATTAGTGTGGCTTCCATTATAAAAATGGGTTACAAGAAGACCAAGCAAAAAGAAGGTGATTTTTGGGTTTCGGTGTGGTTAACAGAGCTAACGACGGGCTCGAGATCGTGATGCACGTGTCGCTGTCCAAAGTCATTTATTGATGCACATTCAGAACTTCTCACATGATTTACTCCAATGTATCTCTATATCTAAATGTATTTTCGAATGTATAATATATAAACTCAATAGGCTCGTTTTTACAAGTTAACAATATGACATAAGTTTAATTGGCCGTATTTGAATTTGTTGTATTATTCTAATGCAAAGAGAGCAAAAGACCAAATGGAATTTGGAACTACTCAAGATTCAAGTACAAATTTGTTATCTCCATTTACACTTGTACTTGTCAGCTTCATGCTCAACAGCTACAGACTCAAGATTTTATTTAAATGGTTTATTTTCAGTAAATAGGAACGTACCATGACCATAAGACTGTGTATCTTTATTGTGTGTCCGTATACATATATGTACTCATAATTACTTGGTTTTGGTGTATGCTAAGGGGAAATACCTCATAGGACCTTTTTCTAATAACTTGACTCCCTCGGAAATCACTTGCTACATGATGTGTGTTTGTATTTCGGAGGTTTTGGCCTTCCACACTTAACTTTGGACTCGTGTAATACTTATTTTTTAAAAAAAACTGAAAATGGTTAAACCGGATCTATTAAAGACATAGACCTAACCTCCGATGGAGGTACAACCCATATATAGACTCTCTCCTGGGCATTCGAATAGATCGAGCAATAATCCATATCCGTGTGGCCAGCGGGTTTGAATCAGGGTTCGCCTTATTGGGTTTCTTTCCTCAAGGGCCACGGGGCCGTACTTGATTCTATCGTTTCATGATGTGTTTGAAAAGTGTTTCTCTTTCTTAACAATTAACTAGATTTTGAACCGCGCTTTTCAAACGCATAAATTTTTTATAATTAAAATTTTATATAATTGGTTTTGGTCTTTATAAAATATGTTTTGGTATAAAATCAGTAATCCGAAATTTGTGGTGATGATTATTTTGCATTAATTTTTAGTTTCTGTTTGTTTTTTAAGATTTGATTTTAGATTTTAATTTTTGGTTTTTAGTTTTTAAGTTTCTATTTTTTATTTTTATCTTTTAGTTATGGTTTTTAATTTGTAGATCCGTTGAGTTAATATAAACTGATATTACTAACAAAAAATCTCTAATAATCGAACATCTAATTTAAAATTGAAAAGATGACAAAAATTTTAAAAATACTAGCAATAATTTATTTTGTAAAATGAACTTTTTGGTCATAATGTTTTAGTATCCTCACGAAGTCACGAGTAGTGAAACTGAATAGTGTATTAATATACCAAAATCATGATTAATATTGCTTACCAAGTATGGCGAAGATAAAGTCATGATTTTTTGTTTTTATAACACTTTGCAAAGTAAAATGTCCACGAAAATCCAACATGAAAAATAAATAAATAAGATAAGTTACAATGAGATGTCAGTAGACACCAAATAAAAGGGGAAAAAATCTCACCAAATCCTCTTATTTCTGAGCCTTTAAAGCAAGTAAACGATGTAACCACACCGGAGAACTTCGGGCAATGTACGACTGATGACGTAGATCACGGTGACACTCAAAGCAATAGCCGCGGTAACTTCATTGCGTTCAGAAAAAGCATAATTCAAACTCCATAAATCTATTCTGGCCAAGAGGAAAGAGATAGCGTGGCGAGTATGGTTGAGGCTCCGATGGTCGTGTAATATACCAAAATCAAAGCTTCTATATTTTGGAGAATGCAAATTTATTCTATGCAATCCAATGGGGTTCCATCTACTATTTTGTTTTCAGCTCTACTATAAATTAGAGATATCATCCCTCAAGTTATCAATTATATTTTGAAAGAATAAAAAAAACACGCAACATATGTCAGAGAGGCATAGGCCACATATTTAGGATTAATATCGCAGACTGTATGTTAACCCAATATTGAATCCATCTTCCCTGCAAGTAGTAGTCGAACTCCTTATCTAGATATATAATAGATAATTTTTTTAAGATAGACTAAATCTTTTTTTGTAACAAATATAAATCTTAAAAATAAAAATAATAAAAATAGATTTAAATGTTTTAAAATAAATAAATATACATTTTATTTATTGGATTAACTAATCCTAGACTTGTTTTATCTAGAGTTGAATAGTGAGATTTTGCGGTAAGAATTTTATATTTTAAAAAATTTAAATTTTCAAAATAAAAGAAAGTTATTTTGGTCATTTTATTTTTTGTAATCTGTTTTTGTGATAAAACTTAGACATGATCCATTTGAGAGAATTGCTCTATATAATATCCATATATGTTTAAAATTTATAGTATAAATTTTTTTATGTGCCCACATGAATTTGTATGTCCAGGCACTTTATATAATATCTATAATATTATGTTTAAAATTTAGGACAATTCTCTCAAATAGATCATTTTTAAATTTTTATCATAAAATATATTTTAAAAACTAAAATGATCAAAATAACATTTTTAATTTTGAAAATTTTAAGTGTTTTTAAATCTTTTGAAATTGAAAATCTTTTCCCAAAACCTCATTCCCAAACTCTCAAAAAAAAGTTTAGAATTAATTAACTCAAAATATACAAATTAATTTACTTATTTTTATTGTCTATTTAAGTGTATTTTAATCATTTTTATCTTCGACGTCTATATTTTATATCATCACAATTTGAAAATAGCCCACATGAATATGTATGTCCAGTCCAGCACAAACTTATAGAATGGACAGAATAATTTGAGAGGCTAGGAATAAAAACAGGCCTAAATCAGGCCCACTACAGCAAAAGAACCCTAGGGACTAAATACATATACTCCATTAGCACCACAACCACTCCTTCTCGCCTCCGTCGCTCATCTTCAAGTCTCCTTGTAACTCAGGTTTTGTTCAACTCTTTCTTCTTCAATTGTATCAGCTGTTTTCACCACACCTGTTAGCTTATGTCTCGATCTGAAAGTATATATGTCACGGTGTAGTAGTATTTATGTATCTATAAGACATAACCTTGTTGTCGTAGTGAAAGTATGTTTCGTGTTATTATAGCAATATAAAGCTTCGTTTTTTAATTTGCTGAATCATTGTGGGTTTATTAAGTAGTCTGATCTGTTGTGATCTGATTGATATTCAGTGAAAAAAGGTTCGAGCTTTAGAGAATAATGGCTTCCTTCCCAAACCTTAGCTCTGACGCTGGATTGAAGAAGCTCGATGAGCATCTTCTCACTCGCAGTTACATTACTGGGTATGTTGTAAATATCTCTAATAATAAGTTAGATCTTAAAGTCTCGACCTTTCTAGAAACTATAAGAGTAACAATTTGTTTCCTTTGTGTTTGTTTTGCAGATACCAGGCTTCCAAGGATGACATCACTGTCTTTACCGCCCTTGCAAAGCCACCAACCTCACAGTATGTGAACGCTACTCGTTGGTATAACCATATCGATGCACTCTTGAGGATCTCGTAAGTTCATCACTGTTTCCCTCTTATGGGTTTTGTCGTTTGGACTCATCTGATGTTTGTGTCACTATTTACAGAGGTGTCTCTGCTGAGGGAAGTGGTGTCATTGTTGAGGGATCAGCCCCTGTCGCAGAAGAGACCATTGCTACTCCCCCTGCAGCTGACTCCAAGGTACTCAAGACTGTTTCTGTTCTGCCTCATAATGTATCTTGTTTTTTGTAAATCAGTGAGTCTCATCGGAGTGTGTAAACTGTAGGATGCTGCTGATGAAGATGATGATGATGATGTTGACCTTTTCGGAGAGGAGACCGAGGAGGAGAAGAAGGCTGCTGAAGAGAGGGCTGCTTCTGTGAAAGCATCCACAAAGAAGAAGGAATGTAAGTACACTTGTGATTACTTACATAAGATGATGTTTTGTTCGATTTAATTGGTTTATGTTTTTCTTCATTAGCTGGAAAGTCATCAGTTTTGATTGATATCAAGCCTTGGGATGATGAGACTGACATGAAGAAGCTTGAGGAAGCTGTGAGATCCATCCAGATGGAAGGATTATTCTGGGGAGCATCCAAGCTTGTTCCAGTTGGTTACGGTATTAAGAAGTTGCAGATCATGTGCACCATTGTTGACGACCTTGTGTCTGTTGACACCATGATCGAAGAGCAGCTCACTGTCGAACCAATCAATGAGTACGTCCAGAGTTGTGACATTGTTGCCTTCAACAAAATCTGTGAGTTTCTTAACCCTTGCACCTCAATTCCTTGAAAGCTGCTCTTTATTTGGTAAGATGTGTATAACTTATTGTTGAATCTTAATGCAGGAGGATGACTTTGCTTTAAGGAAGGTCTCATGCAATCTGATTATTGTTTCCAAGTTTCTTGTGGACTCATGTTTTTGATATGGTTTGCTGTATCTCTTGTTTGATTTTGATATTTATGAACAAGACAGTTTTTATTATTTGCTTGAAGTTTTTACTAGGGCTGGGACTTTTTAACCAGATCCAAATACGGAAATGGACCGGTTCGGATCGGTTTCAGATCCAGCATATTTAACCGATGGGTACAGCTGTTGATTATTACGGATATTGGGTCGGTTCGGTTTTTATCCGAAACCGAACAGGTACCCGCTTTAAATTGAGTTCTATATAAAAATATGTAGAAATGGATCACCTACTGTGTCAAACTTTGGGTTGCCATGGCCAAACTATTATCAAATATACGTTTTCTATTTATTTTTTCTTTTAAAAAATCAAAAAATAAAATAAAAAATAAAAGAAAAATAATATATTTTGGATTTAAAGTTGTATAACCGAAATGATCCGGAATCGGTCAAGAACCGATCCGATACCGAACCATGACTCGGCAAGTACTCATTGGATACAATTTTTAAATAACCGATTTATCCGGAACCGAACAAATATTATCCGAATACCCGAAATCCTAGGCCTAGTTTTTACTTTCCAATAAATGTCAATTGAGTCGAATTTACTAAACTAGATACATATCTACGCCAGGGAAGAAACATGAATTTAGTTTAGTAATACTTCAAAATTGTTTTATAAATCTATCTCAAAAAGCAATACATTTCCGAACTGGTTGTATTGTGGCCAGGGCATTTTATCCGGATCCGATGATCCGAACCGGAACCGACCCAAAAATACCTGATATAATTTTAAGTGATAATACGCGGATTTAATTGTATTATTTAATATTTATAATTATATATTTAGAATTTAAGATATAGTTATAACATGTAAATTTTGTGTGGAAATAAAATTTAATGTATAAAGTGGGTGGTTTTAAAAGAGTAAAGTTCTTATGATTGGAGGGAGGCGAAGTTGGTGTCGTTTTCAAAACATTATCTGCTTCGTTTGGAGGAGGTTGTTATTTTCTTAGTCTTCCATCTATAATTAATACTAGGTTTTGAATCCGCGCGTCCGCGCGGTGTATTTTCCACCCAATTATATGTTATACATTTATGTTACTAATTCTTAGTTTATTGAGTTTTGGGGTTAATGTATATTTCGTAGTTTGTCGAGTGTTCTTTTTTAAACTGCGAGGATGCATTTTTTATTTTTTTTGGTATAACTATAAATTTTACTTGGTTATGTAAACATTAAGTGTAAAATATTTGAATATACTAAATCTATATTTTATTTAATTATATTAAAACTTTTGTGATTTAAATTATATTTTAGTGTTACAATTATAGAGTTCTTAAACAGTAACAAATAAAAACTAATAAAATGTACCCAAAAAAAATAAAATACTGATTTCTGGTAATTAAACTTAGCAAATCCGATGCATAAATTAAATTCGGCCATTATGTTAATCTTTTAGATTTGGACCTTGAACATCTTTTTTATAAAAATTGACCTTGAAGGGTGAAAAAGTAGGATAGTGTAGCATAAGTTATTAGATTGAATAACTCTGGCTTTAGTATAAGTGTTTGATTTTTACTTGCCTCGGTGATGCATAAATTTGTTTATGGAAGTGATACTCTTATATAACAGCAGATTAAATTCAAAATGGTTTTTAATACCAAAAAGAAGCTCACACATTTGTAGAACACAAATGAACCGAATCTATTCAAATCAATTATTGAAAAAAAAAATTCTATGCATAAATGTTTCTTTTTTAATTCTGAACCAGCAAACATTCTTCTAACAAAGCAAACATCCAAACCAGATTGAAATCTGCAAGAAGAAAAAGTGGGTAACATATTTTTGAAAAATATAACACATCCAAACACAAACATATAAGAAATATAAACTATAAAAAACACATACGGTACGATTTTAAATGTTCAAGGTTGTCGAAAACTTCTTTGAAAACTACATTCATAGTTTTTTTTCTGAGGTTTGCGTATGCAATATTTTTCTGAGCTTTATCATATAATCAATTCCGTGTGGAAGCACGACACACAAGATAATACTCACTCCATTTCTTAGTAAGTGTCATTTTAGAAAATTTTGTTCGTTACAAAATAAGTGTTATTAACTTTATTCTGCAATCTATTTTTTATTGGTTGATATATGGTTAGGTGTATATGTAATTGTGTTTTTATATGGAAAACATGCAAGATGAATTGTTTTCTTAATCCGTGTGCATAAACCTAAAGTGACACTTATAATGAAACAGAGTGAGTAAGTAGTAAGCGCATACACTTTTGATTGATCTACTTTTTGTGATATAGTTTTCACGTTAATGGGGAAGAGTATATATATAGCTCGTTAGGAAAAAGTAGGGTAAATGCTATGCAAATAATGTAGATTTTTTAAGTTGTGATTTAGTGGCATTAAAAAGAGAATATACTATACAATTTTTTTGCCAAAAGTAACATTTTTTTTAATTTAAACTAATTACGCGATTATAGGTCTTTAGTGATTAGATACTTAATGTGATTTTAAAATTTAGATGCAAAATAATAATAATGCGGTTGTTGATTGATATCAAAATGGTTGTGTTGATTGCTTAAATATAGGAAAAGTTTTTGGAAGATAATTTCGTTTAGGAAAATAATAAATGATAATTTTCTAATTTTCATTCAATTAATTGGGTCGTGATAGTATCGGTTCTTTAAGATGGTTTGGATTTTGAATTACATAATTTATAATAAAATGGTTTTGATTCGGCAGATCAAGAGTAACCGATGGAATGTTACGGTTAAGCAAAGTTATTTATTTATTTACGTTGCTAAAAAAAGCAAAGTTATTCGTAGGTAAATAGGTATGTAGCTTTTGAATCATTTGATTCAGAAGTCAAAGATGAACGAAGGCAGTATCAAAATTTCATTATGTTTTATCCTGTAATAACACGATGTGTAGAAAAGTACATATTGTAATTTTGATGGTTTAATAATATTCTGGTTTAGTAATCCCCTATATATTAATTGGGGAGTATTTTTTAAGTCACAATTTAAAGTACAAAGCTGACGTAGCGCGTTCTCAGCCTTTCTTAGAGTAGACATTAAATGCTTTTTTTTTAACTAGAGATTTATGCGATGGACCAACACGTATCTTTTAATTAAATTAAGGGGAACTAAGTTATATAATTGTATATTGTATATGTAGTGAATATATCGTTTGCAAAATGATATACACGTCCACCACGTCCACTAAAGGACCCATCTCGAACAAAGATCTCACTCTATCTTTGTTTATGTAAAATCTTCACGACCGCACATCTTTTATCGAATATTTTGATTTATAAAACTTAGAATAGTTGATTTATAAATCTTCACGTCCACACATCTTCACGTCCACACATCTTCACCCTATCTTTATTTTATTTATAAAACTTAGAAGAGTTGGAAGTGAGAACGGTCCACCGAAGAGTCTAATCTCAACCGTGATCATAGTTTGGGCGATATCTTGTCTCTCCAATGAAGTTATTTCTGGCGATTTGTTGTCTCTCCAATCAAGTTATTCTGCTGTCAAGAGAAAGGTATTTGAGTTTCAAGATTTGGGGATGATAGGAGTTGTAGTCGTTAATCAGAAAAGCTTCGTCAGTGGGGTACATCAACGGACGAATTGAAGGTTGGGTTACATCGACGGACTAACCGATGGCTGGGTAGACGAAGCAGTGGAGTTGGCGAATGGTAATGGCTGTTTCCAGATTTGGAAAACGTTGCAGAACCTGGAATAGGAGTTGTCACTGATACGAGAATGGAAGCTAATACGGTAAAATCTCTTTAGAAATCTCGGTTTATTAGTTTTTGTTTGGATGTCGGTTTTGTTATTCCAATTAGTTGGGTTTAATTTTGGTTTAGTATCCACCCATAATTAAGCATGTTGGGCTTTATTTGTTTTGGGTCTTCCGCATTGAAAATTTCAATAATTGTTTGGGTATTGTTTCCATAAGTTGTCTTTTGAGTAAATTTAATTTTCTATATTTTGTCAATATATAAACGTGATATGCACTCACAATATTTTTCCTAAACTATAGAAAATCTTTAGCTTAGAATGTTATATTCTATAAACAACTTTGAAATAAATCACGATATAGACACAAAAAGGTAAATCTTGATTGCCAAGCATTACATTAAATGTAATTCATAAATGGTGAATATATTGAATCAGAGCATAGTACCCTAATGTCGTCCTGATATATATATAAGAGACTCACCCTACGTATTCCATCATCACCAAACACCATCAGCACTAAACTATTTCTTACAGTTCTTAAGCTTTTCGAGATGGCTTCTTTCAACGTTGTGTCTGAACTTAAGCCATTAAAGAGTATGTGGAAAATCAAGGTCAAAATCATAAGGCTTTGGAGGCAGTATTCGGCGCAAGGAGATGACACCATTGAGATGGTTCTAAGTGACTCAAATGTGAGCTCATTTTTCGAAATAATTGTTATATTTTATTAATTTCTGAACCCGTATATTGTTCTTATGATCTAAATGGTTCTTATCTTGGTAGGGTGACAACATTAACGCAACTGTGAAGAAAGAATTGGTGGACAAATTTGCACCTGTTCTAGGAGAAGGGATGACGAGAATTTTGATCAACTTCTCGCTTACTCATTCTTCTGGTTCGTACCGTACGACTACTCATCCATACAAGATTGGGTTTTGTGAAACCACACGGGTCAAACCTTGTGATGATTTTCCGTATGCTTTGAGTGGGTTCAAAGCTGCTGAGTTCAATGAAATCCTCGATGGTTCTCTAAACCCGAATTTCTTGATTGGTTAGTACCTATAACTTTGTCCGAACCTATGCATTAGCAAAATATATTTCATTTACTAACAAGTGTTTTGTGTTCATGTACAGATGTTATGGGTTAGATAGTGGAAGTATCCCATGTTGAGGTAGTTTCCGTGAATGGGAAGGACACCCAAAAAATCTCCCTTGAACTTCGTAACCTAGAGTATGTTTTATATATCTATCGACTTGTGTTCTTTTCATATAAGATGTTTGTAGTAAAGTGCATTGGTTACATATTGACAGTGATGTGCGACTCCCTGTTGTTCTTTGGGGAAGATTTGCCATGGATGTCAATGAAGCTATTCAAACTAGGGGTGATGAATCAATCATTTGTGTGTTGCGTTTTGGGAAGATAAATATCTGGAAAGGTAAATCAGGTTTACTTTGTAAATATTTAATACACATAAGTGTTAATGTTGTAAATTATTCGTATGGTTATGTAGATGACCGCAGCGTATCAAATGCCTACAATGTCTCATACGTGATGCTCAATCCTACAATGGCAGAGGTTGCAGAATTTAAGTCTAAGTAAGTACACTTTGAAACAACAAGATGAATCATACTTTTGATTATAATAGTTATTCATGTAAGTGAAATATGTAAATTTGCAGGCTACCCGAGGAACCAATTGTTTTCGCAATTGTTGAATCAAAGGCTTTGGCTCTAAGTAATGGTGTTTCTGAGAAGGAAGACTTCTTTGTGCACACACCGAGAAGATCAATTGATTACTTGCTTGAGTCAAAGCAGGTATTACTACTATTGCCACGGCCTTGATTTTATTTGATCCTCTGTTATTTTTAATAGTCTAAAACTATAATGTGCAATGTCTAAAACCAGGTGGAACAGGGAATAATATTGTGCACAATTGCCGCCATAGATTGTGATATGGGATGGTATTATCTTAGTTGCAAAGTGTGTGCTAAAAAGGTTTTAACTGTTCCCAATGAACCTCTCGATGATGGAGAAGATGATGATGGTGTTGGGCACACTTATTATTGTCCCAAATGCAAGATTGACAATCCCAAACTTGTGCCTAGGTGGTTACTATTTTTTTTTTCATAATTAACTCTTTCATTATTTACACATGTGTTAAATCTTATACTTAATTTTTATGCGTAGGTACAAGTTGCACATTGTCGTTCTTGACAGTACTGGGAATGCTAAGTTTCTGCTATTTGATAACATTGCTTTCCATCTGATTCATACGCCTTGCCTTGAGCTCACAGGACCGAACATTGAAGAGGTTTATTTTTCTTTCGTTTACCATGTTATTTATCTGAGATAGATTAAAGGAATCACCTGGCATTTTTATATCTTCAGATTGAAGATCCACAAAACCTTCCCCTTGCTATCACGAACTTAATTGGTAAAACTTACCTATTCAAAATAGGCATTGAGAAGGAGAATTTTGTCTACAAGCATGACACGTTTAAAGTGTTGAAGATCATCACAAATCCAGATATGATTTCTGAGTTTGACGTTGTGAACTCTCCTACGGTATTGCATTGTTCTTTTCTCTTAATTGTGTTAGTTAAAAAAAGATATCTTTGTGTTTAATCTATAATGAATTTTATGTAGGATACAAGTGGCTTTCTTGCTCCGGATTTATCCTTATTATCTGATGCACCTGAGGTTAATTAGTTCTCGGAAACTTTTATATCAATAAATAATGTAGAATTCTATAATTTAGTTTTGATTATTTTTTAATATGTTCGTGGATAGGGTTCACTGATGCTATCAAGCAATGTTTCTCATGAAACTCAGACTACGGAAATGACTCCAGCCAAACGCAGAGGAGGCCCTGTGATCAACTTGGAAGACTCTTTCGATCAGGCTTCAGTCACAAAAACCCCATGTAGGGCAAGGATCAAGAAAGAGAGAATGAAAAAAGTGGCTGATTAGGAGGTTTAATATTTTCGTAGTTGCGAATTGAGGCATATTTTATTCATTAATGTTTTATTTAAATTTTACGTATTTTATATTATTTGCCGGATTTGTGGCTTAAGTAATATTTTTTTATTAATATAAAGCCTCATTCGCTTATCAAGTTTTGCAACTTATATTACGTATTTATAATATTTGTCTCTCAAAATCCTTGTAGAGTCCCAAAAACATCAAGTAAATTAAAAGAATTATATTAACATGAGATTATTAATGTTGACATCTGATCATATATTGACTAATATTATTCATCTTCGGCATCCAAAATTGTGTTATTATTATGTGCCGGAAGAATACACTGTTTTAGTCTCAATGATAACAAGACATATCTAACCAAATCTCAGTGGCCTTAGTTAAAACCTGATTGATTAAATGAATGCCATGAGTAGTTTAAACAAATGATACAAGTTTCACAAACCACTTTTGATATCATTTGATATGTTTGCATGCTTGAATCTTTATATTAATGTGATATTTGGAATTTACGGCCATTGGCATTTAACGAATATTTGTAAATTACGCCCAAGTTTTATATGCATACAGAAAACATATAATAACTATTTGAAATGACAACACCTACAATAGTAGATTCCATTTTCGAAGTTTTCAAAAGATTCCTGCCTTCACACATCATGTATTAAAAATAATAACCATTTCACATCCTAGAATAACCATTAACTGCATCCTTGACACCCAAGTTTTAAATCCATGCAGAAAAAAGTTCTTACTATTTGAAAGGACAACACCTACAATAGTAGTCCCAACTTAGATGATTTCAAAAGATTCCTTCCTTCCCACAGCCTTATCGAAGATTGGTTTTGATTCCCGTACTTTTCAGGGTCACTTAGCTGAATAACAACTGGTCAAGCTAAGGGTAATCCTTCTTTTTAAGTTCCATCATTTTTCTGAATTTTGTACCAGTTTTGAAAGCATCCGAACTAAACACATTTCTAACTACTCCGCAAACATAACTCAATTTTTAAAAAATTCTGCACACATTATAGTTAAGAAATTTTAATTTTCACGTCTGCAAAATGATTGCTCACACAAAGATCACCGACGAGTTTTTGAAGATATGCGATTAATGCCATCTCGGAAATTAAGATTATATCCAAGCATGAAAAGAGTGTCCACTCATGTTCTCTATCCAATCAACATTTGCACAGCCTTATTAAAGCTATATTTTGGGGAGCTCAATTTGTAGTGTCCCATACCAGCTTTCTCAATTTATATAAGTAAAAATAATTTACTTAATGTTCAAATCTTAAAATCTTTATCTTACAATATTAGCACATGGCTTCCATGCGCATATGTGACCCTTATTTAAGAGAAGAAGTGGACACTCTTTTGTGAGATGTAAGACAACTAAAATATCAGATTATCCAAGAGAAAAAAAAGATCAAAAACAACATGGCATCGGAAAGATCGGTTAACAACTACGACATGAGCGGCCGGAGTGATTCATCCAACAACAACGAGAGTGAAGCTTCCAATCATGACGTCAATCACAACGCTTATCCGACCACTTATTTCAGAGACATGAACCTCCGCTATTTTGTTGCTGCGCCACTTCAAATGCTTGATGACCTTCTGAAACTAAAACAGCTGTGCTTGGAGAATGACAACCCCGAGGCTCACTACATCGAAGGCTTACTGAAATACTTCGGCGAGAAAGATAAACATTACGGGCTCTATCATATACGCCAATCAGCCAAAGTGATTGGAAACAATGCCAACACTATCTATCTTTACGGGTTGTTAATGCTTGCCCAAGGTTTTTTCAAAGGTAAGAAGTATATGAATAAACTACAATGGAGAAAGAAAATGTAAACATCCGATCATTGCTGGGAAATCATCAAGAACTCTCTCCGTCATATCCACCATCCTATGACTATGGAGTACTATGTAAGTATGGTTAATCTTGCCCCACGTAACTCAAAAATGCAATCGTGAATCCATGGAAAAGGTATGCAAACGATGCTACTACTACAAAAGGGTTAACCAATTTGTAGAGTTTCTCATGAAGAAAAACAAGAATTAGTTGCTGAATCATAGACCCGCGTCTAAACTCGACATGAAGGATGTCCGTTGAATCAAGGGGCTTATCTCGGGTAGTGTCTATTCTAGATTATTTGGTGTTTGTTTCAGTGAAACTTTTTTTTTAACACAAATGTTTTTGCTATAGATATATCTCTGTGTGTGAGTCTACATGGAGGATATTTGCTTTTCCAACACATTACCGATCAACACCTGTAGAGAAAATAACATTTCATCTTGAAGGAGATCAACCAGTCATATACAAGAAAGGTGACTCAGTGAAAAGTGTGATGGATCGGGTGAAATTCTCGAAGACGATGTTCTTAGCATGGTTTGATTGTTGTCGCAAATATCCTGAAGCCAGATTACTAACGTATGCGGAACTACCAACTCAATTCATCTATGATGCTAAAAACACCGAGTGGAAAAAAAGGAAAAAAGGCTTTGCAATTGGACGGTTGGCACATGTTTCACCAAGTTCTGGAGAGCTATATTATCTAAGGATATTGATTAATATCATAAGAGGCCCGCAATCATATGATGATTTGAAGACCGTCAATGGATTTGTTCAACCAAGTTTTGAAGAGGCATGCTACAAGCTTGGTTTGTTGGAAAATGACGAAGAGTACATTCAAGGAATTAAAGAATGTAGCTTATGGGCGTCAGGAGGATATGTTCGGAAGTTATTTGCACAGATGTTGTTATCATTAAGCTTATCTTCTCCGAGATTAGTATGGGAGTCTACTAAAGATTTGTTATCCGAAGATATTCTTTTTCTTGAGAGGAAAAAACGAAGAAACCCAGGTTAGTTTTGTTTTCTATAACAATACCAATGTATATACTTTTGTTATGTTTTCTGACACCTAAATGCTTGCGTTTGATTATAATTTTATAGGTCTTATTATGAGTGAAGAACAGATCCTCAACTCAACTTTGGTACTGATTGAAAACATATTGCACAGTAAAAATAGTACTTTGGAGAAATGGAAGACAATGCCAAAGCCCATTGATAATTCGGTTTCTTTGCAAGACAATCAGCTATTACAAGATGAGCTTAAATACTCTCATGATGAATTGCGCCAAAGACATGATGAATGGTTTGGGCAGATGACAGAAGAGCAGAGGTCTGTTATGATGATATAATTGGATCTGTTTCGAGCAAAAGAGGAAGAGTTTTTTTTGTTTATGGTTTTTGAGGAACAAGAAAAACTTTCTTGTGGAACATTCTTTCAGCTGCTGTTTGATCACAGGGCGAGGTGGTTCTTAACGTTGCTTCAAGCGGCATAGCTGCATTATTACTACCTGGTGGAAGAATTGCACATTCTAGGTTTAGCCTCCCAATCAATCCAAATGAGTTATCTACATGCAATATCCAACCAGGCAGTGATCAAGATGAATTAATCTACAAGTCATCTCTCATTATTTGGGATGAAGCTCCAATGATGAGCAAGCATTGCTTCGAAGCCTTAGATCGAACTATATGTGATATTATGCAGACCACCGATGGAACTCCTTTTGGTGGAAAAGTGGTGGTATTTGGTGGTGATTTCAGACAGATCCTACCAATTATTCCGAGGGGGAACCGTGCTGATGTCGTTATGGCGTCTCTCAATTCGTCATATTTGTGGAAGTATTGCAAGGTTCTGCAGCTAACCAAAAATATGCGACTTTTATCCGAACTTGATACTCGTGAGGCTGATGAGATCAAGACATTCTCAAACTGGATATTGGACGTAGGAGATGAGAAGATTAACGAACCAAATAATGGAGAAACTATGATTAACATTCCTAAAGATCTTCTTATTACTGAGTGCGGTGACCCAGTAGAGGCAATTGTTGCAGAAACATATGGGAATGGTTTCAAAGACTCGAAAGATCCTATTTTTTTCAAGAGAGAGCTATTTTGTGTCCTAGAAACGAAGATGTTGATGTTGTTAACAACTACATGTTAGATCAGCTGACAGGTACGTTCTATTTACAAATTCGTAAAATATCAAAGCTCTTTTAATCAAATCTAAACTCCTAAAGTAGATTGATTTAATTTACATTTACAGGCGAAGAAAGAACTTATCTGAGTGCCGATACTATTGATCCATCTGATACAAACCCTAAGGATGACTCGATCTTTTGTCAAGAATTTCTGAACAGTATAAAGACTTCTGGTTTACCTAATCATTCTATAAGGCTTAGAATTGGTACTTCAGTTATGCTTCTCAGAAATTTAGATCCTACAGAAGGATTGTGTAATGGAACAAGACTTCAGATAACACAAATGTCTGATCATCTTATTGAGGCAAAGTTTATCACAAGTACTCGAGTTGGAGAGAAGGTATTTTTGCACTGTATCCTGATAACACCATCAGATACAAAGCTCCCATTCAAAATGAGGCGTCGACAATTCCCTTTGAACGTTGCTTTTGCAATGACTATCAACAAAAGCCAGGGGCAAAGTCTAGCAAAAGTGGGTTTTTTTCTACCTAGACCAGTGTTTTCACATGGTCAGTTGTATGTTGCAGTATCTACGGTTAAATCTAGGAAATGATTAAAAATTCTTATTACCGATAAGGATAGAAAGCCTCAAGAGTCAACAATAAATGTTGTTTACAAGGAAGTTTTCGAAAACTTAGTATAGTATGGAAATGAATGTGCTTCACTATGGGAAAGGTGATTGGAGGTTTTCGAATTTTACCGTCTAACTACACTTAACCATGTTGTTCTTATCACACTTTTTAATTGCTTCTGCATATGTTTTCTGTTACAGGTTTGCAGTTTTCATGAACCTGGTCGGGAACTATTAGCGGGGAAGGTAATACCTTTACATGAAAGCATGAACTTATAAGTATACTAATACATCAACTCATGGATTTTTGCAATTATTGTCTACCTATTATTACTATACATACTAAGTACAATACATGCTTTCAGGATATATTGTGGATCGCAACCCTTGTGAGCACATCGCAAGCAAGAACCTACACACCTAATCTCTATTGAAGCAAGAAAGACTCCCTCAAATTTCGTGTTACTTTTTCGAAAAACTCATACTATTCTCCTAAACCTATTTTGATGTTGCTTACACATTTTATACAATGTTTCTAAACTGATATCACATATCTTCCTATATTTATTCGCATTACATTTGGGACCTATGGAGTTATATATGTTTACCTTTGTCTGATATGTGTTTTTATCGTTTCGTTCATTTAGGTTGTTAGGAATTGTTTTTTTTTTAATTCTTCTCCTCATAAGCAAGTAACTGAAATGTATATATCGAGTGCAGTTAATAATTAATCAGATTCAACCTCAAATGGGTTTGATGTTTTTGACATGTCCTGCTAACCGAAAAACAAAAGTTTATTGTATTGGCCTTAACTGAAATTATAAATATCAATTGATATTGATGGACAATATGATATTTATGGAGAATATAATATCAATATATTTACATATGATATTGACTTAGTCTATTATTTTGATTTAAAGAAAGCAATGTATAGCTTTACCATAGACGGCCGTTTCATATCAAAATTTCTGGTGTAGTAATAATTTATAGTATAAGCTGTTCATAGCAAATATTTTTTCGGAAAACTTTACGTTTTCACATTTCATTTGGTACCCTTGCACGACACTTCATTCCTTATAAGACTGATATGGGACATGTATTATTTCCTGCAACGAACATAGTATTATATTATTGCCTTCACTTAAATCGTTTGTAATATATTTACATACCCGGTTAGTCTATTGTATTGAGTAAAAGAAAGTAATATTTTTCTATACAAGACCTACTCATGAAATATTCTTTAAATCATAATAAGGTATATTACTTGTATATATACTGGAGCAGTTATAGGGTAAATCTCACATCATAACAACCTTACAAAAAGTTCACATAAAGTCTAATATTCTAATATGGTACCCCTCGCTTTTTTGTCTGAGTTGATTCCATTGCAGTCAAAAGAGAGCATTCGTGTTAAGATACTAACCAAATGGAATACGGCGACCGAAACTTTCTGTACTAAAAGAGGAATGCTTTTAGCAGATGCGAAAGTAAGTCTTACAACTTGTGATACTATATTCATCTAACCGTATGCAATTCTTAATTTTTGATTTTATATGTTTATTCAGGGATCTACAATTGAAGCAAGTTTCGAAAATCAATTTTATAAGTTTATTCAGGGATCTACAATTGAAGCAAGTTTCGAAAATCAGATTGATCTACCAAATCAAATCAGTCTAGAAGTAGGTGCTTGGTTTGAGATATACAATTTCAAACTAATACATGCTTCTGGACAGATAAGAAATACCAGGAGTAGATACAAAATCAAGCTAACTCCATTCTCTGTTATTTCAAAGATTGAACCAATTAATGAATCATACTTCATTAGCCTGGCAAGCTTCGAGAAAATTAAGATGGGTCTTCGTCATACAAAGTTCTGTGTTGGTATGTTTTGGTGTTTTCTTTATTTTTATTTTTTGTAGACTTATACCTAAAGTAAACTGTTTTTTTGAGTTCATATATATTTGTTAGTTCACTATATAGTTTTGAAAGTGTTTGTGTATGTAACGTAGATCTATGTGGAGTATTGGTTTGTCTCAATCAAATTGAGTAAATTGAAGATCATGAAGCAGGAGAGAACATTGGTGCATTGACGAAAAGATTGGAGTTCCGCTTAATTAACTTTGGGTTTGTACTCCTTTTTTTATTTCTTAAGAATTTATAGCTTGTGCATAAAATTTAAAATAATTTGTCTGCAAATTTTACACTAAAAAACAGGCGTACTCAACTTCAGTGTGTGGCTTATGGAAGTCTAGCCGAGAAGTTAAATGATTTCTTGTCTTTGACAATGTACAAGTCAGTGGTTTGCGTTCTAAGGTTTTGGAGAATCGAGTGGGGTCCAGGTATGTTACAAGTAAAATAAAACAGAGAGATTAACACAATGGGCCACTTTATGAGAATTAACATCATCATGGGTCAGTTTCGACTACTGGGGCACTTTCTCTAGGGGGAAGCACTATTATATTATTAAAATTGGTAACTAGTAGCCCGTTTAGTTAACGAAGGCAATTAGGTTTTTAAATGGGTTTGAAATTTGAAAACGCTGGACCTTTAGTGGGTTGTGGGGTAGTTTTATGTGGGGGGAAAGAGAAACCGGCGCCATTGTCGAGAAAAGCAGATCCCGGAGAGAAGAAAAGTGCGAGGAGAGTGACGATAGTGGGGAAATTGGGTGAGGCGACGGCTAGATGACGACAAGGAAGAGGCGAGAGGGTAAAGAAGTCGCCGCCTAAAAGGGTTAACTGTTCCGATTGCCGCCTTTAGTGAGGGGTCGATTTAAATTAGGGTTTGGTCGGGGTTGGGCGCAGATGTTGATTGACGTAATCTGTTTAATAATTTGGAGAGCGGAATGCGTGACTAACATAGGCGAGAGGGTAAAGATGTCGCCGCCGGTAAGGGTTAACTGTTCCGATTGCCGCCTTTAGTGAGGGGTCGATTTAAATTAGGGTTTGGTCGGGGTTGGGCGCAGATGTTGATTGAAGTAATCTGTTTAATAATTTGGAGAGCGGAGTGCGTGACTAACATTATGGTTTGATGTGTGATAGGTGCTGGGAGCAGCGGTGGTGCATCGGACGAGAAGCTGCCTCCGAGGCTGTTTGCGACGGACAAATATCCAAGTAGGAGACTGAACGTGTACTCATCGTTGGAGTATATGTTATATGTTAGGGATGCGTTGAAAGGGACTCCGGACTATAAACGATTGATGAATTCATGCTTTGGGAAGTTATATGAGCTTCCGGTTCGTAGATGTAGTTATGCTTCCGTAATGATACACGCTTTGTTGGTCCGACAATTGGTGACGAAGAAGCGGTACGAAGCATGGCCAGTGTTTGGTGGGAATCCGTTGAGGTTTTCAATGTTTGAGTTTAGGGCTGTGACGGGCCTGCCGTGCCATGAGTATGTGGATGGATATGTACCTGATTTCCAACCAACACCGAAGGAGGAAGATTATGCTTTATGGGATGAGTTGTTTGGGGGGGGGGAGGAGAGATATAGCTATTCCGGATGTGGTGAAGATGGTGGTAGAGGA
>JABAYD010015369.1:0-14191 GCA_014822095.1 Diplotaxis tenuifolia
TTTACGGGCCTAGCCAAAAGCCCACTAAAACATTAAAAGTTGTAGGAAAAGCATGACGTAACCAACCCAAAACAAGCACCTGATCAACCTCTTAATTCCGCATCAAGTCACATGTCCATTTTCTGTTTTCCCTTAGATTTCCCGGGAAAAGGAAAAATAAATAAAAAAGGACAAAAAGTTAAAAACCAAATCAATAAAAAAGACACAAGAGAGGTTTATGTTTCAACAACACTTCAGTTAAATCTGAAGAAGTAGAAACAAAGTCAAAACTCTCAAATGGAAGATCCTACCGCAAGCAATGTAACTCCTCCACCACCGTCGATGAACACTCCGATCATCTCTCTAGAGTCACGAATCAACCGTTTAATCAATGCCAACAATTCTCCATCACCATCACGGCCCATATACTCTGATAGATTCATACCGAGTAGATCCGGATCCAATTACGCTCTCTTCGATCTCGCTAAAGACGGGAAAGAAATTGGTGCTGTTGGCTCTTACGCGACTCTGTTACGCGCGGCGATGTTTGGTCCCGAGACGCCGGAGAAACGGGATATTACTGGATTCTCTACGTCGAGGAATATTTTTCGGTTTAAGACGGAGACGAATCGGTGTTTGGATTCGTTTTCGCCGTTTCTGTCTGATGATGGTGGTGGTCCTGGTGTTAGTTACAGTCCGATCAAGGCGTTGAGGAAAGTGTCGCGATCGCCGTTTAAGGTTTGTGTCTTTTTTTTTTGGTTTCTGTGTCCGATCGTGCATTGTCGGATTGATGTAGATTGTCGAATTTATTACAACGGATCGAGATCATGTGTTGTGTTTTTTACTGGAGTTAGATGTGCATTTATTGTTTTATTTGATGAGTTGTTGTGTAATATCTGTAAGATTTGAGTTTGAAGACTTTAGATTCCCATATTGTTGACTTTTGTTATTAGATTTAGTTGATGCATGAGACGTTTTGTGATCTTAGTGATGTGCTGTTCTGTTATGATCTCGATCATGTGTTGTGTTTTTTTTCTTTTAATTTGGATATTTGTTTTTTTGGTAAATGTTGCTACAGATATGATAGCATAGTCTTTTCTTTGTGTGTCAGGTACTAGATGCACCGGCATTGCAAGATGATTTTTATTTAAATCTAGTGGATTGGTCATCACAAAATGTCCTTGCGGTGGGACTAGGGAACTGCGTGTATCTGTGGAACGCTAGTAGTAGCAAGGTGATTGTCCTTCTCTTCTCACTTTCAAATTTCTAAAATATATTTTTTAAATGTTGATTACTTTCTTGAATTTTCAACAGGTAACTAAATTATGTGATCTTGGAGCTGATGATAGTGTTTGCTCAGTGGGTTGGGCCTTTCGTGGAACTCATCTTGCTGTTGGAACTAGCACTGGAAAAGTACAGGTTGGATCTTGTTTACTTCTTGTTGTTGTCCAATCACGTTGTTACCGTAAATTGTAAAAGATAGTTCATGCCATATATGGAATCTTTGATCATTAGTGGAACAATATATCAATGGAGTTATGACAAAGATGTTTTCCTGTATTGATAAGATATGTATGAATAAAGAAAGCATCATCAAGGGTTTGTAGTATTTTGACATTCTTATGGAAGTATATAAAACCTCAGCAGATTGGATTTAAGGAATTTATGGTGTTTTTGTATAGAATTTATTTATTTTAGTTTAGTATGGAATTTATTTATTTTAATTGTGTGATTTGATAGATATGGGATGCGTCACGGTGCAAGAGAACAAGAACAATGGAAGGACATCGACTAAGAGTTGGAGCCATGGCATGGAGCTCATCTGTTCTTTCATCTGGTAGCAGAGACAAGAGTGTTCTCCAGAGAGACATACGTTGTCAAGAAGATCATGTCAGTAAACTGACTGGACACAAATCCGAAGTATGTGGACTCAAGTGGTCTTATGACAATAGAGAGTTAGCATCTGGTGGAAACGACAACCGAGTATGTATCAGCAACTACTATATTTGGCTGCTATATTATTAGGTTCTTAAAATGGTTTTATAAATGTTTTTTGCAGCTTTTTGTATGGAACCAACATTCAACACAACCGGTATTGAAATATAGTGAACATACAGCAGCGGTTAAAGCCATAGCTTGGTCTCCTCATGTTCACGGGCTTCTTGCTTCTGGTGGTGGCACTGCTGATAGATGTATTCGTTTTTGGAATACAACCACTAATACTCATTTAAGTTCCATAGATACTTGTAGTCAGGTAAACTTCATTTAACTTAACATGACGCCATTCAACATAAACAACATTTTTCATGGTTAATAATCTTCTTTGTTTTTGCATGCGACAGATATGCAATCTAGCTTGGTCTAAAAATGTAAACGAGCTGGTTAGCACGCACGGATACTCCCAAAACCAAATCATAGTCTGGAAATACCCAACCATGTCCAAAGTAACAAATCTCTCTGACCTTTTGTCTTTGTATATTACTCTGGATCATGTGGTTAACATAACCATCTATTTTTTTGTGTGGTTCAGATTGCAACTCTAACCGGTCACACATACCGTGTTCTGTACCTAGCGGTCTCACCTGATGGACAGACGATTGTAACTGGAGCAGGAGATGAAACCTTAAGGTTCTGGAATGTCTTCCCATCACCAAAATCTCAGGTAAGACATCACTCGATTTATCTACATTTGTAAACATTTTCAGAGTAGATAATCCGATTATTTTTGGTTTTCTAAGCAGAATACGGATAGTGAAATTGGGTCGACATTCTTTGGTAGGACAACAATACGGTGAAAACATTACCCAAACCACACACAGAGACAGATCATACATGTCTCTCTCATTAATTACTTCAACAGAAGCAGCCTCTGAGTTGGTCTTCTCAACCAACGTTTTTCACACGAATGCAAAAAAAGATCTTAACCCTTTTGATATGATACCATTTGGGTTCTTCACAAAATATTTTAATTGTATATCTTTATTCAAATTTTTCTTTTTATAGGCCAATCATATATTAAATTTTGTTGTTATTTACTTACGAACACACTATAGAGTCCATTTAATAATAAATGCAATAAAGTCGTTCCCCATGCTCTATGTATTTCTTTTTCTTTTCACCATTATGGTCGTAATTATAGGTAGACATGGACGAATGGGGTCGGAGATACAAAGTCATCGATCTATGTTTGGTTTAACAAATAAAGAAGATTGTTAGGAAAGATACCAAATAAATCCAAAATAATGATTTGCAATCATAAGACTTAGAAGCAATGAGTGGCCGGTACGCTGTGTATAGTATACCAGCACAAAGTCTTTTGCCGTCACTACCAATCTCTTTACCTTCACGTTTCTTCTTTGGTTTCACGTCACTACCAATTTCTACTAATATATATGACCATTCTTATATTAACATTACTTTGGTGATTGATGATTCTTATGAATAGTATACCATTTCGTTTACGTTTTCATGTTTTTAGTATCTGTTTACGGTCTACAAAAGAAAATCAACTTCTTTCGAAGTCGTAACATTTTGATCTTCTGAATGAAGACACTTCTGTGATGGATCATAAGTGCAGACAAAATATTTAACATTCATCACTTAATTAAGTATTAAACCTACAAATAATCATATTATATTCCTATACCACATTATGTACACCAAAACTAAACCAGACCAATATTAGATCTACCAAAAGACTTGTATGTCGGTTGCATCACTAGAGTTTCTCCGGATTAGGAGTAGACATTCCATCAGCCTGAGTCCCAGAGTAGTCAGTAACAGCTTCGTTACTAAGACTATGATACCACGGAATCGAACTAACCGGTGGGAAACAACAACTACACTCATCCTTACACCGTCTCTCAGGAAGTGTCTGAGTCCTGTGACCATCATGAGAAGTAGCTTCCCAAAGAGGACCCCAACACTCGACTCTGTTGAACTCATCTACATTAGAGTGGAAATAAACCCAAACCATAGCTTCTTGCAACTCGGGATAAGTGTTTAACAAGTTGCCATCTCCATGCACAAAAGCCTTCAACACCTAAAACACACATATATCAAAAACAATCAACATTTTGTTTTTACATGAAACCAATAAAAATAAAAATAAAGTACTTACAACAGGTAGTTCTTTGCAGAAGATGTAGTATCGAAACTTTGCAAAGAGGTCTAAAAGGAAATGGCCACCGCTTATGTGACAGTGAACGTGAAGAGACATGTTCCCTTTCACTTTCTTCCACTCTGCTACCACTTCATCTCTGTATATCCTATTTGCCCATCCTTGCAACTATATCATATATATACCTCAGCCTCTAATTTGCTTATCTAATAGCACTAAGAAATGTATCAGACACATTACACATACCTGAGAGTTGTTAATGGAGTGAGAGATAGCTAAGGTTAATTTAGCAGTAATGTCACTGTGAGTGAGAGTGTAAGTTCTTGGGAGCGTTGGTGGATGTTTCTTCTCATCAACCCCTAGAAACAATACTTTCAACTTTGATGATTCGAAAACAGCTGGTCCAAACAATCTTGCCATCTGCAAGCAAATCACAAAAAAATCTTTAAGATATGATCATTATATCAATGAATCATCGTTTGTAGATATACTCAATTTCCTTGAGAACGCAAAACCAAAACACTTTGAAGGATTAATCAAATGAAGAGAGACAAAAGGAGTGAGGATCTTACGGGAACAATGGATTGGTTCTTCCTCTTGGATCTTGTGTTAGCGACAAAGAGTGAGTTTGTGCTATTGCTACTCCGTTTGTCTGAATAGGAGGCTGGTTTCAGCTTTGTTGGTAACAACATATTCGCAGACAAGCTACACATCTCTGCTTTCTCTTTTGAACCAAATCAAAGCTTTATGTCGACTTTTCAGAATCAAGACAGAGAGAAACTAGCCCTGAATACAGATCTCGCACGATTTCTAAGCGTGTTCGTAATAGAAAGCTTGGAACTTTAACGATTGCTTGAAGCTTTACTTTTTTGGGATATTTATCTTCTCCCTTCCTGGAATTTAGGGTTCTTCTGATGCGTATTGGGTTTGGTTCTTGTGTCGTGTGTCGTGTGTCGTGTGTTTAAAAGGGGGTTGCTTCACGTTTTCACACTTGCTTGCCCAAATCTCTTTTGAAATTTTTGCTGACCATCACAGCGCGCCACGTGTCCTCACAGCTGCCCTCGTGGCGTTATGGTGGGGATAACAAGTGGCATCAAGGGTCGTTTTGGATAACTTAGCCATCCATCTCGTCTCGTTGCTACAGAAGACACAAAGTTCGGCTCCACTTTCCGGTTTATTTACGGTTTAATTTAATTTAGTTGGTTTACTTGGTTTATAATTTTTTTTTTTTTTGGTCAAAACTTGGTTTATAATTTAGTTCTCTTTTTTTTTCTTGATCAAGAGAAATTAGTTCTCGAAAAAAAAAAACTATAAAAATGTCTTAACTAAATCATCTACAAAACAGAGCTTATGAAAGCATAATCAACAAAAGATATATCACAAGTACACTGTATAATCGTGTAGATCATCACATCATCGTACGTTCGGGGATTCGTCGTTTTCAAGGGTCTAATCTAAGGTTCAAGTACTTTTTGGATGAAATCATGAAAATAAATCCACCATACTTTTTTTTTTGTTGTGTTGTTTACTAAACATTTAAATTTACAAATTTACCCCTGTGTATTTTTACAACTACATTTGCTTTTCGCGTCTATTGTCGGATCTACGTTGCGAAGTTTTCTTCCAGTCACCGCCGTTTTCTGTCACCGTCAACTTATCCTCCACCGAAGTTTTTGATTCCAACGTATATTAATATCTATTCCAAGTCGGTAATGTATAACATATTTTAAATTCAATAGTAAACATATATTGCAGATCAGTTGTTCGACGAAATGTCTGAATGAGCTTTTAAAAACGTTGTTGTGTGCGTCAGTCAGATATTGAATAGTTATGGAGCTTCTATGTTTTGTTTCTGTCTTCATTTTTCTTGATGATATTACAAATCGCTCCCTTGTTGAATGTCATTTTTTTAAATCTAATTGCCCTTTTAAAACAGGTGAATCTTGCACAGCATTTGTGATGATAAAGACTCTGGTTCCTCCTTGTAGTGTTGTTGTACGTACTGCACCTCCTCCACTCTTGAATCTTGGTTTCTTTAATCCCAAAAATATTCAATTATATTTTAATTATCTCGTTTTCCATATGCGCCTGAAAGAAGTTAATGTGTTGACTTAATAGTTATTCCTTTTGTCTAGGGGTTTGGATCTCAGAAACTGAAGTTTGACAGATCTTGTAAGAAAGTGAAACCGACAGCAGTAAGGATGGAACTCACAACCACACAACCTGATGATTGGCATCTTCATCTCCGTGACGGCGATCTTCTTCAGGCTGTTGTTCCCCACAGGTCATATAAACTCCCTACAATTCAAATGTATATCAATAGAGTGGTTGTGTTTGTGTGTCTTTTATTATATGTGTTTTCCATATACTGTATATTACTCAATTTCTTTGATGCTTGCGTTCTGTCTGATGAGTAAATGGGTTTGTGTACATGTGTGTAGTGCGAGTCATTTTAAGAGAGCCATTGTGATGCCGAATCTTAAGCCCCCTGTGACCTCCACTGCAGCTGCTATTACTTACCGTGAATCAATCATGAAAGCTTTGCCACTTGAGAGCAGCTTTGATCCACTAATGACACTTTATTTGACTGACAAAACTCATCCTGATGAGATCAAACTCGCAAGTAAGTTACTTGTCCCATTGTTTTCTTCATCATCATATTCAAATACATTTTCAGTTTATTTATAATATAATCTGGTTTTATAGGGGAGAGTGGTGTGGTTTATGCGGTGAAGCTGTACCCTGCTGGAGCCACAACTAACTCTCAAGATGGTGTCACAGACCTCTTTGGAAAATGCTTGCCAGTACTAGAGGAAATGGTCAAACAAAACATGCCTCTTCTGGTAAATAAAACCACACAGCAGATTTGACTTTTTTTCTTTTAGACATTCTTGTCTAAGGAATGTTGTTTTGGTTATAGGTTCATGGAGAAGTCACAGATCCGAGTATTGATGTCTTTGACCGCGAGAGAATCTTCATTGAGACGGTTCTGCAGCCTCTAATCCAACGCCTCCCACAGCTGAAAGTAGTGATGGAACACATCACTACTATGGATGCTGTGAACTTTGTTGAATCTTGCAAAGAAGGTTTTGTAAACTATCTTTTCTTTTGTTTTTTTTTTAATTAATCTTCCATGCTCATACCCGTTTTTGGATGGCTTTAGGGTTTGTGGGTGCAACAGTCACACCACAACATCTCCTTCTCAACAGAAACGCTCTTTTCCAAGGTGGATTACAACCACACAACTACTGCCTTCCCGTTCTCAAAAGAGAGATTCACCGTATGTTCTTCTTCACTTCCCCCTCTGAATCATTGAGATTTCATTTCATATATTCACTTCATATCTACAGGAGAAGCCATTGTTAAAGCTGTAACTAGTGGAAGCAAGAAGTTCTTTCTTGGCACAGATAGTGCTCCACATGAACGGAGAAGAAAAGAAACATCCTGTGGATGTGCTGGTATCTACAGCGCTCCTGTTGCCTTGTCTCTATACGCTAAGGTCTTTGATGAGGTAAACTTCAAACGTTTTTTTTACTTTTTCGCGGTTTGGAGTTTAATTATGTTTTCATTTCTTTTTTACCCTCTTGATATTCAGGCGGGTGCGCTTGATAAGTTGGAAGCTTTCACAAGCTTTAATGGACCTGATTTCTATGGTCTCCCGAGAAACTCTTCAAAGATTACATTGAAGAAAGCTCCTTGGAAGGTTCCTGAGGTTTTATCCTTCTCATTTGGGGAGATCGTTCCCATGTTTGCTGGAGAAACCCTTCAATGGCAACCATCTTTCGAATAATGTGTTGGTTTGGAGTTGTCTAAAAACATTTATACCAAATTGGAGTATCTGTTGTATCTTTGGATTGGATTTTCTTATGACTGAGTTAACGGTCTGCATTTTTTAAGGAATAAAAGCAAGATACTGACAAAGAATGTTTATTTAAGTGTTTTGAATCTGTTTTTGTTTTGGTTTTCCACTTAATCGAATTGACAGTACAATCCTCAACTAGAGTGTGCAAAATGTCCCATCCTCGTAAACGCTAGGCAAAAGTAAAGTAATTTTGCTTGGTCATAAGTTATAACTATGAGTTAATCCAAAAAAAAGTTATAACTATGATTTTTATGCTTTCTAGTAATAGATTGTTCTTTTTATACTGTACTAGGGTACGGGCACGCGAATATATAAATTTACTTGAAAACTATTTAATTTATTTTAAGTAAAATAACATTAACTTTTGTAATATTTTCATAACATTGTTAACCTAGTTTTATTATTAATTTTATAGATTATATATTTATCTAATTATAATATAATTATATATACTAATTTTATTTTTGCGGAATTTATATATTTGTTAGACATTTTTTTATTTGAAAATATCTAATTATATATTATGTACGAACCATATTTTTATGATTGCTTATTTTTACTTTAATCATTTGTTTAGGTTTAAAATATTTGATATTATAATATTCAACTATCATCTTATCGCAATTAATTAAATTTATAATTCGATTGTTGAGATAATTTTAATGAGAATATGTTTTATCTTATTTTTGTTGGATAGATCTTCTGATTATTTTAGGTTATCTACTCTTATAATTTTTACTCTTATATTTGTATTGAAAGATTGTTTTTATTGTGTCTCTTTCAGACTGAAAAAGTATATATTTTCATATAAGTATTGAAACTAAGTTTGGTGTTTCTTTTGCAACAATGTTTTTTTTTATTTCTGTTGATGTTTTTCTTTTTTATACGTTTTCAAAACCTATTGTTTAGATAATGTAATAAATAAATCAATCTAAAATTTGTTTTCTAAATTTACTTAAATAACATAGCAATCTAAAATATACACATAGATTAAGAGTTTTAGACAAATACAATTGTTAGTTTTAGAGTATACATGGTTGTTGTTTTACTTTTATTTGATTAAGAGGTCTATTTAAAACAATATGAGTGTGTTGTTTGCCATTGTTGAATGCTTCATGTTTCTTCATTGTAAGCCGTAGTGATACCCATAACTTTAGCAACAACACCCATAAAACATTAAGAGCTGAGGAAGTAAGACAAATAAACTCAAAGCTTTGAGTTGAGTTTGAGAACTGATAAATAAAACATACATGACAACTTGGTGTTCATGTAGACAACTTGTATTACCAGATATATTAAACCAAAATCATACAGAGAGTCATATGGGACTATTGATGACACATCCGGAAATAATAAGAGGATTAGTGAAAACTGATTATAAATCTGTGAGGACTCTTTTTCCATGTTACCTCCTACATAAAGTAAAAGATAGATAATCTACTCTATTAAAACATAGTCTTTATTTTATTACTGATACAAGTTGTCATTTAAATTTGGACTCTTTCTAGAATGTTACAAATAATATATGATATATAGTTGGTTGAACCGTATTAATTAAATTAAACCAACACGATTAATATGCATATCTACTATGGAAATTTACTAATTATATGAAACCAATAGATTTTATATCTTAACAGTTTCTAACAAGTATGAAAATCTACTAATTATATGAAACCAATAGATTTTGGAAATAGTAATATACCGTTTGCTTTATTTTTATTAAATAATTTACTAATTATTTTTAGAAAAATTAAATGTAAAGAAAAACCGAAAACCAAATTTAAAAACTAGAAACCAAAACTAATAGCTGAAAATGCGGGTTATATTTTTATTTTTGTTTATTTACAAACTATGCAGTCCCAAAAGAATGTAACCTCCTATACCCTGTATATCAGTCCTCCAACATTTATTATATTAAAAGAGAGTCCTTATTTTATCTACTAATACAAGTTGTCATTTAAATTTGGACTCTTTCTAGAATGTTACAAATAATATATGATATATAGTTGGAAATGCGGGTTATATTTTTGTTTTTGTTTATTTACAAAATAAACTATTGCAATTTAAAAAAAAAAATATTTGTCATCTTTTCAATTTTAAATTAGATGTGGATTATGTGGGATTTGTTTGTTGGTAATATCAGTTCAAACTAACTTAGCAGATCTAAGAACTAAAATCATAACCAAAATCTGAAAATTAAAAATAGAAACTTAAAAACCAAAAACCAAAATCTAAAATCAAATCTAAAAAAAGAAACTAAAAATTAATGCAAAACAATCATCACCATAAATTTCGGATTACTGATTTTATACCAAAACATACTTTAAATAAAGACAAACCAATTATATAAATTTTTAACCATAAAAGTTTTATTTATTAAATAATTTACTAATTATGGTTTTTTAAAAAAAAATGTAAAGAAAATCCAAAAACCAATCAATTTTAAATTATATGTTGGATTATGTGGGATTTGTTTGTTGGTAATATTAGTTCAAACTAACTCAACAAAAGAACTAAAAACCATAAACAAAAGCTGAAAATTAAAAATAAAAACTTAAAAACCAAAAACCAAAATCTAAAACCAAATCTAAAAAAAGAAACTAAAAATTAATGCAAAACAATCATCACCATAAATTTTGTATTACTTATTTTATACCAAAACATATTTTAAATAAATACAAAAACCAATTATATAAAATTTTAATTATAAAAATTTTCCGTGCTTGAAAAGCGCGGGTCAAAATCTAGTAACAATTAAACACAGGTTGCAAACTTTTCCCTCTAGCTTAGGATCGCCGGAGAAGATACATGTAAATGTGGTAGAATGACCTGGCTCACGAAATGGGTGCACGAAATGTCAGAGCTAGCATGTCTCCCCTCCACGCTGAGATAGAAGCACTCATTTGGGCAATGGAAAACATGAGGAATTTAAGGCAGTATCAAGTTACTTTTGCAAGGGATAGTTCTCAATTGGTGAAGATGGTTTCTGAACCAGAGGAGTGGCTAGCTTTTGCAAGTTATCTACAAGATATTAAAACGCTTCAAGGAAGTTTCACCAGCTCAAACATCATCTATGTACCACGAACACTGAATTCAAGGGCGGACGGTCTAGCATGCAGAGCCATATCTCAATCGTCTTTTGTTGTTCACATGGATACAGAGCTTCCGGATTGGACCGCAGAGTCTATATGAGTCTGTAATCTTGATGTCAAAAAAAAAAAAGACCTGGCTCAAACAACCATCCTACAAACAGTAATAATCTCTTGCATCTTTGCTTGTTTGTAGTGAGCACCACATGTCTTGCTGATGCAGCGTCATCATAACTTAAACGACAAGTTTCCTTTTTAAAGTTCTTTCCTTTTTACTTAAGGCTTTTGTTTTCCTTTTCTATTTAGATTAAGGATTTTAATGACAGTTTAAGAATCCTATATAAGGAACTCACTTATGGCTTTGTAAGATATACTTTGATTAATAAGAATAACAGTTTTGTAAAGAGCTTTCTCAAAGCACTAAGTATTCGCCCCCTTAAGAGTTCTAACGAACACTGCGAAGAGTATTTCGTTATCTTTCACGTTTTTGAAGTTATCTTCAAAGACACGTTACCCGCTTCTCGATCACTTTCGTGACCTAGGAGTTTCATAGCTTCCGCTCTCCATCAGTTGGTATCAGATTCGGAACGTTTCTGGGTTATTTTCTTCTTTAGTGATCATGGCAGAGACATCTGGAGAAGGAATGATCAAGATGACGGAACTACGAGACATGCTCGTAGATATGCAGACGACAACACAAGCTTCTATTCGCCAACAAAGCGAGGCCTTCACCACATCCTTAACAGCCGTCACGGATCAGCTTGCAGCCCTAACAAACGCGTTAACCGCACGCGTGGCCCCGCCGGCTCAACCAATCGTCGATGCACCGATTCAAGATGTACGACAGCAACCTCAACCACCAGTACCACCTATCCGACAGCAACAACAACACTTTCCTCCACGTTTACCTCAACAACGAGCTCCGCGTCAATATCAACCTCATGACGACCAAAATCGTGACGAATATGAGGAAGAAGAAGACCATAGGCGCGTGTATATGGAGGACCTGCGACAACGAGATATTAATACTCGTTGGGAGCAAAGCTTCAAGGTAGACATACCAGAGTTTCATGGTGGCCTTAAAGTAGACGATCTTATCGATTGGATAAACACCGTCGAGGAAATTTTGGAGTTTAAGCAAGTCCCGCCTAATCGTCGTGTTACTCTCGTGGTTATGCGTTTCCGTGGGCATGCGGCTACATGGTGGAAGCAGCTTAAAACTACACGTTCGCGAACGGGTAAAACACCTATTGCCTCCTTGGAGAAACTGACGAAACACGTTCGACAAACATTCCTTCCACATAATTATGAGCGGACGATGTATACTAAGTTACAAAACCTTCGTCAAGGAAACCGTAGTGTGGATGAATATGCAGAAGAATTTGCGTTACTATTAACTCGTAATGAGATTAATGACAGCCAAGTTCAACTTGTGTCTCGTTTCATCGGGGGGCTACGACCTCAACTCCAAAGTTCTATGGCTCAGTTTGATCAATCCACAGTTGGTGAAGCACATCGTCGTGCCGCTTCTTTTGAGCAGCAATTTCGCAGTTCAAATTGGAGTACCTCTTCCAATCGCAATCGTGGTCAAGACCAGACCGGAAGCAACGCTTCTACGTCGGTAACAAAGGAACCCAGTGATACCGCTAATTCGGCTACAAAACCGGCAAACCAAGAAGAGCAACAAACAAGAAGATCAACACGTCCGAATGCCTTACGTTGTTTTACTTGTGGCGAGCCTGGTCACCGTCAAACAGCTTGTCCTAATGCAAAACGACGGGGGTTGCTAATTGACGAAACCATCGATGAGGATGATGTTTACGATTCGCAGGAGGACGATGACCACAACGACGACGACGTCCTTCCGACTTCAGGGGATACAGGCCACTTACTCGTTGTACGAAGGACTTGCCTCACACCACAGCTCAAAACTGATAAATGGCTTCGTACCAATATATTTCGCTCAACCTGTACCATTAAGGGACGTGTCTGCACGTTTGTTATTGATTCCAGCAGTAGCAAGAACGTGATTTCGGAGGAAGCGGTCAACAAACTTGGTTTAATTCGGGAAACACACCCGACCCCATACACCTTAGGTTGGTTGAATGACAGTGTGAACTTGCGTGTTTCTCAACGAGCATTGGTGCCGTTTTCAATAGGCCCACATTATAAAGACCGTATGTATTGCGACATTGCTCCTATGGACATCAGTCACTTGTTACTTGGACGACCATGGGAATATGATAGGAAGATCATACACTACGGAGCTGATAACACTTATCAATTTACTTGGGATACACACAAAATTTTGCTGCTCCCATCCAAGGATACACCTCCATCAATACCACCTTCCACACCCGCCTCGACACCTCCATCACCAAAAACTGCAGCTCCACCTAAAGCTCTAATCTGCTCTTATGAGACATTCAAATCAGATTTAAAGGAAGAGGGCGTGGCTTTTGCGTTAATATCTGCTCCCGCCACTCCGGTACTTACGTCACCTATACATGCTGACATAGAAGAAGTTCTCAACCGGTTTCAAGATGTTTTTCCCACAGACTTACCGACATCTTTGCCTCCCTTACGGGACATTCAACATCATATTGACCTCGTGCCTGGGGCAACTCTTCCCAACAGGACGCATTACAGGATGAGTCCGGAGGAACATGAAGAACTTCGCAGACAAGTCGAGGAGCTCCTCCACAAAGGCCACATCCGTGAGAGTCTATCGCCGTGTGCGGTACCGGCTCTTCTCATTCCAAAGAAAGATGGTACATGGCGTATGTGTGTGGACAGCAGAGCCATTAATAAAATTACAGTTCGTTACCGCTTTCCCATCCATCGGCTCGATGACCTCTTAGATCAGATCGGTTCGGCTTCTATATTTTCAAAAATCGATCTTAAAAGTGGTTATCACCAGATTCGAATCCGACCAGGAGATGAATGGAAGACGGCTTTTAAAACGCGGGAGGGGTTATTTGAATGGCTCGTAATGCCTTTCGGGTTATCCAACGCACCAAGTACCTTTATGCGTATCATGAATCAGTCCTTACGACCGTTTATCGGGAAATTTGTGGTGGTCTATTTTGACTACATCCTATTTAGCTCCTCCATTGCCGATCATGTCTCCCACATTCA
>JABAYD010015379.1:0-14609 GCA_014822095.1 Diplotaxis tenuifolia
TGATGGTGGAAGAAGAAGAAGAGCGTCCGACGAAATAGAAATCGAAATCGTAGAGGAAGAACAAATCTCCAATTCTTCAGGCTGGTAAGAAAGAGAAAGACAAACATGCACTAGATTAGAGATAAAAATGAAAGATAAAGAGTGAAGAAACGATTTGGCTTTGTTCTTACCCAAAATCGCCATTGGAGGAGCTTCAAGGTAGTCGGCGGAGAAGATGAGAGAGGTTGGTTAATTGCTAGGGTAAAACGACTTTTGTTCTTCCTTTTTTTTATCTTTTATTTACACTTTCTGTTTTTACTTTTTTTTTAAAGTGGTTAAATATTTTTTGAAATATCAATATTAATTATATAAATCTTAATTATAGTAATTTGAGGGCAATATGGTATTTAAAATTTTATAAATCCTACTTACCTAAAGAATCTTCTCAAAGTCTTATTGTGATAAATCCAAGCATAAAATGTCTTTATTTTCCAATTTTCTCTTAATTAAATCTCAATTGTAAAACACTATATATACTTTAATAATATCATAAATAAAAATTAACATTTTCTACTTTAACAGAAAATTGTTTAAGAATATATTTGTTTCAGGTCATAATTATATCTGGAATTGAATATTAATGAAACTTTAGTGTTTTACGTGTTATGAGATATTGCACAGGAATAGAATACATCAAGAATGAAATTATGTTTTAAATGTAAAAGCAGAGACCAAAAAGAGACCTTGCAAGTGAGCAACACAACTCCCTCTCATCTCAGGAGATTACATCGGAATCAGTGCTGGAATCAACGGTCAGTCTAAAGGTGTCTCCTGCTCCTATGAAAGAGGTAAGTGGTATAGAACCGGTTTCTGAATTGGGAGGAAATGGAGGAAAACCGAGTAGAAGTAGATGGAAATGGATTAAGAGAGGTTGGGATAATGAATTTTAAAATTTAACTGATGGAGAAGTGGAGGAAACTGACATTTTGCAGGCTCAAGATACGGTTGAAAATGATACTATCAATTAACCTGAGGAGGCAGGAGACAAGAGTGTTACTGCTGGAGAAGAGGTGAAGAGGAAGGGAGCTCGTAAGGCATTGTTTAGGCAAACAATTATGGCTGGTACTTTGATAAGTACCATAAGGTGTTTGTGAGGAAGAATAAAAGAAGAGTTGAGATTGCAAGAGGGAGTGACGTGGCAAGTGAAGAAGACGCGGGAGTTGGTAAAACAAAAGAGTAAAGCAAACCTTCGGGACGGGAGAGAAGGTTTATCGTTAGAACTCGAGGGAAGCTGAGTTCGTTTGAATAAAGGTTGTTGAAGATTTAGATTTCAATTTTCATGCTTGAATGTTGTATGTTCTTGATGCTATGAGTCAGAACTTCTCGATCGCTATGAGATCGATGATCTAGGGTTACTTTCGCTATGAGATTGTAATTCGAGATTGTACATCAAGCTGATTCCATTTCATTGATTCGTAATCACAATTACAGAGTTTACAAGAGTTATCACTATCGAGACTCTATCATTGGTGCGGTGAAAAGTTCGAGCATAGCGACGACGATGACGAATGATACGGCGACAACGCAATCTAGATACGAAGATGAAGATGACGAAGAAGGCGATTGGAAAGCGGTCGCAAAGCGTGAATCGGTTAGCGGCAGAGAAGAAAGATCTTCAGGTGGATATGACAAATCAGTTAGCGGCGATTCATACAACGTTGAAGGAGCTGGGAAAAGACCGATCCAAGATCCGGCGAGTCAATCAGAACCGTTACGATCTTCACCTCAGGTACATCCTTCTTATTCGGAACAAACCGGAAGTGTACCGCTAGGTTATCGAGCTGAGGGATTGAATTTAGCGAACCGTGATACTATGTTAAAGAAAGTGGAAATGCCTGCGTGTGATGGATCTGCTATCTCTGAGTGGATTGCGGATGTAGAATACTTCTACGCTTTAGGGAGGTATTGTGATGAAGCAAAGATGGATCTGGTACCGTTATGTTTACAAGGTCCAGTGAAGAAGTGGTTTGGGTGGGCGAGACGTCGCGGAGAATTTCAGAATTGGACAAACTTTAAACAAAGGCTGTTGATCAGATTTTTCAGAATCTATTGATAAAGAACCAGAAACAAGACTATTTGCGTTGAAACAAACAGGGACTGTATCTGAATATGTTTCGGAGTTCGAGACGTTGTCATCGCAAGTACTTGGCTTATCTGATCATTTACTGGAACGTATCTTTTATAATGGATTGAGTATCGAGATGAAAGCAGTGATAAGGATGAAGGATCCTAAGGGGTTGCCGAATTTTATCTCTGCGGTATTAAGAATGGAGACTAGTGTGTTCTGTAAAGTTGTGAGCAAAGCACCGATACAGGGGAGTAGTTATCACAAGAAGCCTTACTCTTCTGACAAATCTTCTACAACAGTGACAAAATGGCAACAGGATAAGAACAAGACTGACAATACCAAAGCAAAAGAGAATACAACAGGAGATAAACCACGGCTAAAGCACACTGATGCAGAACTAGATGCTATGCGACGAGATAAAATATGTTTCAAGTGTAAAGCTCCATGGTCTAGAGCTCATTCTGGCGTATGTCCTCGTAAAGAACTACGGGTGTTATCATTGCTGAATGGTTGGGAAGTGGAAGTTCTTGACCAAGAGGATGAAGCACTCTTTTATGAAGACAGGGCACAAGAACAAGAATTAATGACACTGTCTTTTAATTCTTTTCTTGGGATTTATTCTCCTAAGACTACTAAGATGAGAGGGATAATTAATCAAAAGGAGATAATTGTCATGCTCGATAGCGGAGCATCCCACAACTTTATTTCACCAACGGTTTTGAAGAAGCTACATCTGAAAGTTTCTGTAGACAGTAGCTTATATGTGTTATTAGGAAACGGAGTGACTGTCAAGGCATTTGGAGTGTGCCGAGCAGTTACCTTCGTTCTCAATAATACTGATTTCACATCTGATTTTATCTCCTTAGAGCTGGGATATGTTGATGTCATTTTAGGGGTGCAGTGGCTGGAAACGTTAGGTAGATGTGAGGTTGACTGGAAAGAGCAGAAACTCACGTTTATCTATCGGGGGAAAAAGATGACCTTGCTAGGAGAGCCGGAGTTGCATAACACCAAATTTTCCCTGAAGTCTTTGTCTCCTACTTGCTGTGGTAGTGACACTGGAAGAGAAGCGCAGTTCTCTACAACAGTAGTGACATCATCCGCAGTACCAGAGATATCACCTGAACTCTTAAGACTTTTGGACAAGTTTAATGATCTATTTGCTATACCAGAAGGACTACCTCATATCTGGGGCCAAGAACATGGGATTACACTTGTAGCTGGGGTTTCAGCGGTCTTAGTACATCCGTATAGGTACCCTCACGCAAGGAAGGTAGTTATGGAACAAATGGTTAGCGAAATTTTACAAACCGGCATTATACGTCCAAGTGTTAGCCCTTTTTCGAGCCCTGTGTTACTTGTCAAGAAGAAAGACGGTGGGTTTTGTTTTTGTGTTGACTATAGAGCTTTAAACAGATCGACAATACCATATAAAAATCCAACACCGGTCATCGTCAATTACTGGATGCACTTCATGGAGCAGCAGTATTCTCAAAGCTAGATTTACGTTCGGGTTATCATCAAATTCGAATGAGAGAAGAAGATATTGAGAAAACTGCTTTTCGCACGGTAGAGGGTCATTATGAATTTTTAGTCATGCCTTTTGGCTTGACTAATGCTCCAGCAACATTTCAAGTCCTCATGAACAAGATTTTAAACCATTCCTGAGAAACTTTGTATTGGTCTTCTTCGATGATATACTAGTTTACAGTGCTTCTTTGGAGTTACATAGGATTCATTTGGAGAAAGTCTTACTGGTGCTCAGAGAACAAAATCTGTTTGCGAATAGGAAGAAATGTAGCTTTGGTGTTTCTAAAGTGGAGTACCTTGGTCATATCATCTCTCGTGAAGGTGTGGGAATAGATACTCACAAAACCGAAGCTATGGAGAAGTGGTCCACACCCCAGACAGTGAAACAGTTGCGTGAGTTTCTTGGTTTGACAGGGTATTACAGACGTTTTGTGAAGAATTATGGGGTTATCGCTCGGCCATTAACGTCACTTTTGAAGAAGGACCAGTTTGGATGGTCACCAGAAGCAGAGGAAGCATTCAGGATGTTGAAGAAAGCAAGATATCAGCTCCAGTATTGGTGTTACCAGATTTCAGTAAGGTTTTTGTGTTAGAAACATATGCATCTGGATTTGGAGTGGGGGCTCTGTTGATGCAAGACAAGAGACCGATAGCATTTTTAGTCACGCATTAACAAACAGAGAACGTTTGAAACCGGCTTATGAAAGGGAACTAATTGATGTGGTTATGGTAGTAAGACAAATGGAAACACTACTTATTGGGCAGACGGTTTCAGGTTCATACGGATCAGAGAAGTATTAAATATTTGTTAGAACAAAAATAGGTTAACATGGAGTATCAGAAGTAGCTTACCAAGTTGTTGGGATTTGATTTTGAGATTTTTCTACAAACCAGGAGTGGAGAATAAAGCTGCAGATGGGTTATCTAGAAGCATGATGACGGCTTCTACGTTATGTGCTTTGACAACTCTAGTGGTGTTACAATGGGAAGATCTATATAAGGAAATTGCGGATGATAAGGAGGTACAGGAAAAGATTGAGCAAGTGAAAGATAAGAGTTTGAGTTCACCAAAATACAATATTATTGAAGGGAGGTTATGGTCGAAGCAGAGATTTGTTATTTCTTCCCAGTCTCGGTTTATTCCGTTGATATTAGGAGAATGTCATGATACCAAAACCGGAGGTCACTCTGGAGTCTTGAAGACACTGCATAGAGTACAACGTTCATTTACTTGGAGGGGAATCAAACAGAGTGTTAGAGATTATGTGGCTGAATGTGATATTTGTCAAAAACATAAGCACTCTACATTATCTCCTGCGGGGTTGTTGTAACCATTACCTATTCCGAATCGTGTGTGGGAGGATGTCAACATGGACTTCACTGAAGGGTTACCTAATTCAGGGGGGATGAATGTGATTTTGGTTGTGATTGATCGGTTAAGTAAGTCGGCTCAATTTTTGGGTTTGAAACATCATTTTTCTTCAGTAGATGTGGCAAAAAAGTTTGTGAACGAGATTGTCCGTTTACATGGGTATCCAGAGAGTATTGTGTCGGACAGAGATCGTGTGTTTTTAAGTGACTTTTGGAAGGAATTCTTCAAGTTATCAGGGACTAAGCTCAAGTATAGTACGGCGTTCCACCCTCAGACAGATGGTCAGTCGGAAGTTCTTAATAGATGCTTGGAAACATATCTGCGTTGCTTTATTTCTCCACATCCAAGGATGTGGTCACAGTTTTTGTGTAGGGCTGAGTATTGGTATAATACGTCTTATCATACGGCGTTGTGTGAAACTCCTTTTAAAGTGTTGTATGGACGGGATCCTCCGAAGTTACTGAGGTATGAACATGGTTCAACAAAGAACTTTGATTTGGAGGAGTCTTTGAGGCAGAGGTATGAGCTGTTATTACATCTGAAGAAGTGTTTACTGAGAGCTCAAGAGCTGATGAAAAGTCAGGCTGACAAGCATAGGAGAGATGTTGTTTTTCAAATGGGAGAATTGGTTTATTTGAAGTTACGACCGTATCGACAACAATCTGTGGTGAAACACTTCTGTCAAAAACTTGCAGCAAAGTACTATGTACCTTACAAGGTGGTGGAGAGGATAGGACAAGCTGCGTATCGTTTAGAGTTGCCTGTGGGTTCTAAGATTCATTCTGTCTTCCATGTTTCTCAACTTAAGAAAGCAGTGGGTCAGCATGTCCATGTAACGCAGTTACCACCGGCTTGTTTGGGAGATACAATCACTGAAGTGATACCAGCTGATGTGTTGGCGAAACGATTCACTGAGAAGGGTGATACAGAGTTGCTGGTTCGTTGGGAAGGTAAATCTGAAACAGATGATTCTTGGATGTCTTCTGTGGAGTTTGTGGAACGTTTTCCTTTTTACAAGCTTGAGGGAAAGCTTGGTTTCGATGGGCGGGGTATTGATAAGTACTATAAGGTGTTTGTGAGGAAGAATAAAAGAAGAGTTGACATTGCAAGAGGGAGTGACGTGGCAAGTGAAGAAGACGCGGGAGTTGGTAAAACAAAAGAGTAAAGCAAACCTTCGGGACGGGAGAGAAGGTTTGTCGTTAGAACTCGAGGGAAGCTGAGTTCGTTTGAATAAAGGTTGTTGAAGATTTAGATTTCAATTTTCTTGCTTGAATGTTGTATGTTCTTGACGCTATGAGTCAGAACTTCTCGATCGTTATGATATCGATGATCTATGGTTACTTTCGCTATGAGATTGTAATTCGAGATTGTACATCAAGCTGATTCCATTTCATTGATTCGTAATCACAATTACAGAGTTTACAAGAGTTATCACTATCGAGACTCTATCATCCTTCCAAGAATAAGTTTCTCATGCTGTACTCTCGCCACGTAAACGTACTCATGCTAAAGAAGGTGCTAAAGAAGGTCCTCGCCAAGGTGATAGCATGAAGCAGGCAGAAGAAAATGGTCCATTACACCCCAAACCTAGTTCTATTAAGAGCATCTCCAAGAAGGAACCTCATTTTGAGGGTGGAGAATCCTCAAAATGAAGGTTTGAGGGTGGGTTACTCCAAAAAGAAACCTCAAATTTATTTTTAAAATTTTATGCTATTTGTATTTTAATCCTTAACTTTTAAATAAACTAATTCTAATCATTAAACTTTACATAAATAAATAATATATCACACTAAAATTATTAAACGCATTATTTATAAATAAAACTTATTATAACACAAACATACATTACATAATAATAAAAAACACTCATTAATTCATAAAAAGTACAAATTAAACACATTAATTCATAAAAAATATAAATGATTCACTATTGTTATTTCCATAGTGTTTCATATATGATCAATCATCCTATTTCGAAGTAAGAAATGAGTTTCTTGATTTGTTATCTGAAGATTACGAGTTAAAGACTCTTGAAATCGAGTCAAATATAGTTATAAGGATTAAAATGATAAGAAAATTAATATAAGTACAATTATATGTGAGTTATAAGATAAATAATGAATAAACTGAAAAGTGAATAGTGTTTTGAGGGCATGAAAAGTGGACTCTCAAATTTGAGGTTTCATTGTTCACACTCTCAAAATTTTAGGATTTGAGGGCTTCTTGGAGATGCTCTACGCATTAATCTTTTTATGGATCACATCTTCTACGCTGATGGGGGAGGGAGGCTCTGCTATTTATTGGTTTTCTGGTTTTTCATATTTCAATAAGCTCTAGAAGCATAGTTCTGTGTCTTTTTCTGGTTTTCTGGTTTTTGGTCTCTTTATTATGGTGTTTTGGTTATATGATATCTCTTCGACTGTGGTTTGCTGGTATGGTTTGGGTTTGTTATGGAATAAAATTGGCTTTTCTGGTTACAACATCATATGTAATGTCCTTTTCTGGATGAGTTTACTTGTATGGTCTGTATGTACTTGGGGAAATAGAACCGGTACAATGGTATATGTGTATATTGAGGATCACTGGATAATTGGCAAGAACAGGCTGTGGATATGGCTAACTAGGAAATGGCTGCATTTGGTCTCATTAAACAAAATGGAGCTGGAGAAATGTGATGGATATTGGCAATTGTGGTCTCATCAAGAACTGACATGGTGGAGAATGGGAGGGTAGGAATGGAGTGGAATGGAGAGTTCTCTTCTTATTATTATATGTTTGGTTACATGTATCATTCGTACATAAATTGGTAAGCCTTCTGGAATGGAGAGCTCTCTTCTCAGGAAGTGTATATTTCATAATCTCCACTATATATGATGGCATGGTTAGTCAACGATTAGAAATGGGACAAATTTAGCTCAGAGTTGGTGGAAGATCAGATCTCCTGTTAACCAAATTTTATCAAATAATTTATTTATTCTATGAGATACAGTGGATGGTAAAGAGTATACGACAGTTGAGTCGCAAAATGATGCGACATAGTGGTTCACAAGAAGTTCGAGGACAGGGTCTCCTTAAACCCCTTGGTATCGGATGACTAGCTCTATTCTATAATAATGATTATCAAGTCAAGATTTTATATTCCAGCAACCGAATGATTGATGTTGAAGCGATGGTTCTTGGAAAAAAGTGTTTTTAACCTTTTTGTATGGGGATCCCGTTCAAAAATTACGGGAGCAAGTATGAGAATGATTAACAAGATATGGTTTAGCTACATCTGAACCATAGTTTATTATTGGAGATTTGAACGAGATTACAGGAAATCATGAAAAATAAAGTGGTGCGGTACGAAGTCCGGATTCCTTTGTTCTATTTAACAATATAATCAGAAATAGTGGCTTATTAGAATTCCCAGCTCGGGGTAACCAATTTTCTTGGAAATGACGCCAGGGGAAGGGGAAAGGGACCGTGATAGTTTGATGCGCTTGGACAAAGCATTAGCGAATGAGGAATGGCACACTGTTTTTTCAGTTTCATACACTGAATATTTGGGAATGGTGGGGTCTGATCATCGGCCGGTGGTGGCCTACATGGAGGACAAAGTGTACAGGAGAAAGAGACAATTTCGGTTTCATAAAAGATGGATTGGACAAGAGGGTCTACTGGTCAATCGTCTCAAGTTGGACTGAGTTTAGTGAGAATCACACAGTTAATATTGTTACAAAAATAAGTAATTACAGACATGATATTGCTCAATGGAGGAAAAATAATCCACCACATGGGAAGGAAAAAATTCAAGAACTGCAACACGCTATTGTTGAATATTTGGGAATGGTGGGGTCTGATCATCGGCCGGTGGTGGCCTACATGGAAGACAAAGTGTACAGGAGAAAGGGACAATTTCGGTTTGAGGAATAATGGATTGGACAAGAGGGTCTACTGGAATCAATCGTCTCAAGTTGGACTGAGTTTAGTGAGAATCACGCAGTTAATTTTGTTACAAAAATAAGTAATTGTAGACATGATATTGCTCAATGGAGGAAAAATAATCCATCATATGGGAAGGAAAAAATTCAAGAACTTCAACACGCCCTAGAAGAGGTACAATCTGATAATAATAGATCGCAGGAAGATATTTTGGACGTTTCTCGGAAATTACAAGAGGCATATAAGGATGAAGAGGATTACTTGCATCAGAAAAGTCGCAACATGTGGAATACAGTCGGCGACCTGAATACTAAAATCTATCATGCATTAGCAAAGCAACGGCGGGCGCGTAATCGAAATGTGAGGCTCCATGATGAAGCTAGAAATTGGATAACGGAGGACAGTGGAGTTGAAAAGGTAGCAGTGGACTACTTTGAGAGTATTGACTACTTCTTCTCCATCGGAGTTTGAGAACTTTTTGGAAGAGGCTCCTTCATACATAACTCCTCAGATGAATCAACGGTTACTGCGATTAGCAACAGAGGAGGAAGTAAGGCAAGCATTCTTTATGATGCATCCTGAGAAAGCTCCAGGACCTGATGGAATGACTGCTCTTTTTTTTTTTCCAACATTCCTGGCATATTATTAGGAAAGATTTGGTGGAGCTGGTGAATGGTTTTTTGGGCACGGGGTTCTCGATGCGCGATTAAATATTACTCATATTGTATGATTCTAAAGACGGAGAGACCCACTTAGATTACAGAACTTAGACCAATAAGTCTATGTAATGTGGGATATAAAATTATATCAAAAATGTTATTCCTCGGAAACACAATCGGCATTTGTGGCGGGTTGTCTGATATCGGATAACATCCTTATAGCATAGGAAATGTTTCATGGCTTAAGAACTAATAAGTCTTGCCAGGGAAAGTTTATGGCAATTAAAATTGATATGAGTAAGGCATATGATAGGGTGAACTGGGGCTTCATTCATGCGTTACTACGAAAAATGGGTTTTACTCCTCATAGGATTTCTCTTATGATGGAGTGTATCTCGTTAGTTCAGAAATCGAGTTTTACTAAATGGCAGCCTTGTGGACTTATTACTCCACATAGAGGGATAAGACAAGGAGATCGTTTATCTTCATACCTATTTATCATGTGTACGGAGGTGCTAGTTTCAAATATCAAAAAGGCGGGAGCGACAAAAGCAATTAACGGGAATGAAAGTGGCAAGATCTTGTCCACCAATTTCCCACTTGATCTTCCGGATGATAGTATTTTATTTTGTAAGACAAAAGGAGATGAATGCGGACCATTCTTAGAATTCTTAAGGAATATGAGGCCGTCTTGGATCAACTTATTAATTTCCTAAAATCATTAATTCATTTTGGGCACAAGATCAAGGAGTCGAATCGTCAGGAGTTGAGAGAGATATTAGGAATACAAAATTTAGGGGCCATGGGATCTTATTTGGGGTTACCAGAAAGTCATGGAGGATCTAAGATTCAAGTATTTGGCTTTGTACAAGAACGGTTGAATAATAGGGTAAGGGAGGAAAGGAAGTTATAATCAAATCAGTGATCACGGCTTTACCAAATCATGTGATGACATGTTATCGTGTACCAAAGACAAATATAAAGAAGCTGACGAGTGAAGTTGCACAATTTTGGTGGAGCCCGGGAGGAAGCACGAGAGGAATGCACTAGAAATCATGGAATCAATTATGTGTCAATAAGGAGGAAGGAGGTTTGGGATTCAAAGATTTATATGATTTCAATGCGGCGATGCTGAGTAAGCAGTTATGGCGTCTTATAGAGAAACCAAATACTTTGTTTTCTCGAGTTTTCAAGGGTCGGTATTTCAGGAAAGCATCACCCCTTGATCCGATTCGATCATACTCCCCGTCATACGGCTGAAGTAGTATGATTTCTGCTAGATCTCTGGTTAGCAAAGGACTAAGTAAAAGGGTGGGATCAGGATCATATATATCTGTATGGAATGATCCTTGGCTCACAACCAATCGCCCGAGACCAGCAAACAAAAATCAACATGACCTTTATCCGGCACTTACTGTGGACTTACTCATCAACCCAGATTCACAGAGCTGGAATATGCAGGCAGTTCAGGCTTTGGTAGATCCTCATGATCTGAAAATCATAGAAAGTATTCCACTGAGTAGGACTCTCATGGAGGATCGAGATGGATGGCACTTCACGCACAATGGAAAATACACGGTTCAGTCTGGATACCAAGTGGAACAAATATATCCAGACAACGACAAACCACCAGAACCGTTGGGACCTACAGTTGATTTATTGAAGGCTTACTATTGGAAGGTACGGTGTCCACCAAAGATAAAGCACTTCTTGTGGCAGTTGATATCGGGTGTATAGCGGTTAGGAAAAATCTGAAAGCAAGAGGGGTGCAAGGAGACACTTATTGTGATAGGTGTGGTGTCGAAGAGGAATCGATCAATCATGTCTTCTTTGAATGCCCCCAACACGTCAGGTCTGGGCGCTATCACGGATACCATCTAACCAAGATATTTTTCCTACTTGCTCTTTGTTCACAAATATGGATTACCTGGTTTGGGGCGTCCAGCCAAAATTGGAGGACAATCACTTTGCATGGATATAATGGTACCTTTGGAAAGGTAGAAATAGTAAGACTTTTATCATTTTGGATATTGATCCAGGATATACGCTGAAACTGGCAGAAGCAGAAGCTACTCTTTGGGCTGACACTCAGATGGTCCAGGCACAGAAAACGCCACAACAAAGCGTGGTTGGAGATCTTCAATCTATCCCAGGACGCTGGTGTTTTACGGATGGTTCAAGGAAATCTAATGAGGATTTTTCTGGACAAGGTTGGTATAGTACATTAGAAGAATTTGCTGGTCTAATGGGGGCAAGGAACGCTAGGGCTAGCCTCTCGCCTCTACATTCAGAGGTGAAAACGCTAATCTGGGCAATGGAATGTATGAGAAATTTGCGTCAATATCATGTTACATTTGCAATAGATTGCTCTCAATTGGTGAAGATGGTGTTAGAACCAGAAGAATGGCCGGCGTTTGCAAATTATTTGGAGAATATTAAGATGCTAAAGGAAAGTTTTCACAGCTCAGAGATCATCTATGTACCAAGAACACAAAACTCACGGTTGGACAGTCTAGCACGTAGTGCCAGGAAACCACCGACATTTGTCGTTCACAATGATGCAGAGCTACCAATTTGGTTTACAAAGTCTATATGAAGCTGTTTAGTTTGATGACAAAAAAAGACCTAGATTTACAAAGAGGTAACTGTAATAAACCAATAAGTGGATGGCCCATAACCAAGACCAAGACAAGGCCCATCAGGCCTAAACATTAGTAAGAGGCAGCCAAGGCCTTAGTTTCCTTTTCCACGTATTAGTAGATTTTCAATTCCTTGTTGGTTTAGGTTTTGGATATTTCCTTTTTACTATGTCTTGTAATCCCTATATAATGGGACCTTATGTTTATGAATAGACACATCAGTTCCCCTTATATCTCATTTATTTATAACACGTTATCAGCACGATAGACCCAAAACACCTGAGCCTAAAATCCGATCAAAAGAAACCCTAAACACCTCGCCGGCCGCCAACTCTTTCCTTTTTACTCGCGTGGAAGCCTTAGACATACCGACCAGCCGCTCAGCCGCCTCGGTGATTTCTTTTCCTTAGATGGACCAAACACGAAATCTCTAGCTCACGCCTCCTTCCCTCTCTAGACGGTCCGCTTCAACCCTACACACAAGAGGTATTCCGACTAGCTCTAAAACCATTGAACAAACTGTAAAACCCTAAAGGTATTTGTATAGCATCCGTTTTTTCTTGTCAAACCCCTAAAAGCTACACCATAAATCTCTTATCATCAAACCGTATGAATGTATGTTCATACTAGCTAGAATCGATCCCCCTAAAAACCGTTCTTGACTGTTTTATTGTTTGGTCACCTAAAACCCTAAACGGAATCGATGGAACCTAAAACCCTAATCCAATTTTATTCTTCTTGTTTTTAATTGATTGATATCATTGAGTTTTAGGATTGATTGTTTGATTGTATGGTTTGTAAGCTAATCAAGAATTGAATCTCCTAAGGCCTTAAAAACTTTAAATCCTAAAAGGCCTTGAAAACCTTAAACCCTAAAGGCTTTGAATACCATGTAACCGTTTGATTGATCCGGTTTTTCCTAAATCGTTTTTGAGGTTTATAAAATTTATTGACCAATTCGTTTTGATTGAAATTGTATTGCTAGAATTGATAGGTTGTTAAATTCCTAATCCTAATTGGTTTATGATTATTGTTTTTGCTAAAACCTAATCCTTGTTAAATTATGTTTTGATAAAACCTAAACCTACTTGTTTTATAATTATGAAAAAATCGGTTTTGCAAAACCCTAACCCTAATTTGGTTTTGTTTAATTGTTGAATGATTGACCTATTTGTTTGATTGCATTACTATATTACTCGGCCGTGTGGCTTTTGCATCATCATCATATTGTTTAACCAAATTCTCACAACATGGTCGATTAGTCATTCATTTTATGTTGATTGTTTGAAACCCTAAATTGCGGTTGATCATGAATGAATCAGATTTGTAACGACCCAAATCCTGAGGCCCAACAGTATTCAGGCCCAGCGCAGGAAACCCTAGGTGTATCTACTATTTAAGCAAGTTGCCTCATTATTTTATTCAGAAAATTTCCTAAACCCTAGATCCGTGCAGTTGAGCCGTCAAGCAGATCGGAGCCCGTACCGCCAGTGTTTCCAACGACAGAGACCAGGCCCACTAGTCCGCCACTACCCGTCGTCGAAGGTAAGCCGGAACCACCTTTTTCCGATTTAGTTATTAAGGCCGGGTGTTTAATCATCGATATCTCGTTAACCGTTCGTCGTTTTGAAAATCTAAGGCCACCACTGTGTTCGTGATGCCGAGACGAATCCAGAGTACCAAAATCCGCCAGAGCCACCCACCCACGCGCCCGCACGCGCCGTCTTTACCCTGCGGCGTTCCGCACATCTCCTCACGCGCCGCCATCCTCCGTCGCATGCAAAGCGCGTGGATCTCACGCGCCGCCCGTCGCCGCCGTCCTTGATTCAGGTAAGTCGTCGCCGTTCGATTTGCCGCCGGTTACCCCCGTCGCGACTCGCCGGCGACTTGGTCAACTCGGCCGAGTTGACTCGGCGAGTCAACGCGCCGACTCGGTCAAACCGGTTTGGTCTTGGTTTAATTTGATTTGATTTTGGTTAGGGTAAATCGGCGGTTAAAATTAATTGAATTGCGGTTAGGGTAAACCGATTAATTAATTAATTGAATTTGGTTTAAGTTAACCGGATGGTCCAATTGAAATTGATTTCGGTTAAGGAAAACCGATTGGTTTAAATCAATTTTGATTTGGTCAAGGGTTGGCCAACTTGGGTCAGAGTTGACCGGGTTGACCTTTGACCAGCGGGTTGACTTTTTGACAAAATTCCCTGTTGACCGTTTTTGACTGTTCGAAAGGCGTTCTGGCTCGATTTTTCGTCCTGATTTCAGATTTGGAGTTTGTTTGAGTATCTGGAGATCAAATACTTTTCCACATTTGCTAAGGTGAGGGTCTATTCCGTAAATCTCGTTACTAGTGTAGAATTCTTTCTATCGTAGTTTAG
>JABAYD010015398.1:0-33964 GCA_014822095.1 Diplotaxis tenuifolia
TTATCATGGTAGATCTATCGTGGACCTGCCAACCGATACTCTTGTTTCGTTGGTTTGCATGCTATTTCTCTAATGACCGTGTGTAATGGAGAAAATTGTGTTCTTGGAAGAGCTAGCCGTGGGGATGTATTTGGAGATCATGGCTACATCAAGATCTCTTTGGAAGTTATGCTTATTTACATACCCACTCCTAGTGAAGCAAGTGATGAGAAAGTCTTCAAAATACTTCTCCAAATCGGCGCCATTTTTTAGTAGGTTTATTTACCCAAAACTATTATTTCCGGATGAAGAAGCAAACATAAGAAAAACATGCAAAATAGAGCTAGTAGAAGAACTAACTTATTTCTTTTATTTACTTTATTTTTCGTTCCAACAAACGTGCTTAATTTTGTAAAAATATACACTTATATTGTTAGGGTTAAATAATATAAATTTATGACTGAGTTAAAAATAATTTAATAAAAAAATTAGAAAAAATTGTAAAAAATATAAAAATATAAATAAATTTAAATTTGAAAACATATAATTCGAAACCATTGAAAATATTTTATTAAAAACATTTTTATATATTATATATTTATATTTTTAATTTTTATTTATATTTTTATATATCTATAAAATAATGAGATAGAAAAAAATTTTAATTCTTTAATGAAAACTGTTTTGATCATTTCTTCTTTAATAATTATCAAAAACTAAAAAAAAAACTATTTTAGAGAAAATGGCAAAAGATTAAAGAACAAAAATGGTCCAAGTGCCATAAAACTCTATGAATGATCCAAACGCAAATCCATTTTCACTAATAGTATGATCAAAACAATCACCTCTCAGTTTTGTATAAAATTTCGTTCAAAAATTTCAAGCGCGGGTTAAAATCTAATTTTAATTTATCGTATCTATACGTTACATATTACGGTTTACAAAATCATCGTTGCACCAAAAAAACATTACATTTTTGGGACTAACTGGAGAAATGCTTTTAGTTTAGTCGACAATCTGTATTATTTTTGTTTTTTTACCTGATAATTACATAAGGACACGTCATATATCTGATTCCACTTAAAACCTTTCGATTAAGACAGAAGGTTTGACCCGAATGTGAATCTTCGTATATATGCTTTCTTCTTTTCCTGAATCGAAGAAGGATTAGAGAAACTCGTCGTTTAGCTTTCGCCAATCTGCGACGACGACCATGGCGCCGATTCTCAGATCCACTTCCCTTCTCGCTTTGATCGTCTTTCAGATTTCCCTCTTCTTCTTCGCTTCCACTCTGCCAATCACATCTGGGTAAATAGATCGTTTATCCTCCATCTCTACAACCTCTATATTTTCTTCTCATCGTCGAGCTTTAGGGTTGATTATTTGAGCAACGTTGATTTCAATTTCATGTACTTGCTTGACGAATCTAACGTATAGACATTAGCATTATACCTCTTCCAAGCTTCTCTGAATTCAACTGTGTAATACATTATTTCTGATTATTATTATTGATTTTGTTCGATTTAATTTGCAGGTCTGAGGATAGTTACACGATCACAGGCCGTGTACGGGTCCCAGCAAGTATGTTTTCTTTCTTTGGATTGTAGTCTAGTTTTAGATTACTACCTTAGTTTCATTAGTTGATCCCGTGAGTGTGATTAGCAGCTGCATCGTGAGATTAATATCTGTTACTAGGCTTACCTATTATGCAGCTCCCACTGTGGTATGAATAGTCTGTGTTTTTTTAATTAATTAGTATGTCTCATGACGTTGCTTGATATATACAATGAAATATATATATATATATATATATTTCATTGTATATCTTTTCAATTTACTATGGGAAGTTTGATTTTGTTATGTAGTAGTTTTCGTATGTCATCTCTATAAGTAATGTTTGATTAGCAAATACGTTTCAATATTTTGAAGAACGTTTCTTAAGAAACTTTTATGGTTTCTTTCACCATTTGTCTTTGAGTGCTTGAGAATTATGGAGCAATATGATTTTATAGTTTGAATAGTGTTCTTTGGACTATTTACGCTCTCTGTCATTGTCTTCTTTACACTCCGTCTCGTTTCCATCATGTATTAGCCTCACTGCTCCGTTTTTGCGCAAACTAATCGAGAAGTTATTTTTGGCAGGCACTGCGATTGGTCACGCAGCAAAATTCTCAAACATCAAAGTTGTCCTCAATGGTGGACAGAACATTACTTTCCTCAGGCCGGATGGATATTTTACATTGTAACCTATTGCTCCTCCTTTAAATAATAGTTTCCTTTATTATACTATTCTACTCAAGATATCTGCTAAATTGTTTTGTTACACGTTTTCCTTTACTTGTCTAATTTCAAAGCCACAAAGTGCCAGCTGGGACTCATCTGATTGAAGTGTATGCGCTGGGCTACTTCTTCTCTCCAGTAAGATTCTTTAGCTGCAGTAATGTAATGATGTTCCAGAACTACAGCTTTATTAAGAACTCGCCTCTCATTCTTCAGTCAATTGTTTAATATTTAGGTGCGAGTTGATGTTAGCGCTCGGCACCATGGCAAAGTTCAAGCAACGCTAACAGAAACCAGGAGGAGTCTTACTGAGCTGGTTTTGGAGCCACTGCGAGCAGACCAATACTACGAGGTGAATACTTCATACTGTATCTTCGTCTTTTTTGTTTAGTTTTTAGCTATGTGCATATTCCTCTTGTTTTTTGATCGATCATGTACTGTTTGCAGTTGCGTGAACCTTTCAATGTAATGGCAATTTTGAAAAGTCCAATGGGTATGATGGTGGGATTCATGGTGGTTGTTGTGTTCTTAATGCCCAAGTTGATGGAAAACATTGGTACGCTTCTCTAGCCCTTCGCTTGTGGTTGTCTTGTATCCATGTAGTATTATTAATCTTCATCATTTAACTTGTTTAGTAACCCGAATAAGCAAATTAGATATAATGGGTTGCTGAGAACTGTTGGTACGTATGGTGAAACAGATCCAGAGGAAATGAAGAGAACACAAGAGGAGCTGAGAAACCAAGGAGTACCTTCGCTCTCTAGCTTGTTACCCGCTAGCCGCTAAGGAGAGCTCCACGGCGCTAATCAAGAGTCCCAAGACCCATAACTTCTTGCATGTACCGACATAACACTTCTGACGAGCCTTTTGAAGAAATCAACGTCAGGAAATTCCTTAAGCGATCTAACTAACTTTAGGTTGCCAATGATGGTGTTTTGTTAGTGCAGCATTTGGGTTTGGACTGTTGTTATATGTGCAGACTCAAGCCGTGACCTTAAAAGTTTTCATTTGTTCTTACTCTTCTTGTTAAACGTTTTGCGTCTCTTTACTTAATGTGTCAAGTGGGTTTCTGGCATTCATCTTCTTAATACAATGTGGCAAGTATGTTAATTATCGTGAAGGAAATACAAAAATGCGATCTATTAAATCACAAGTATATAAAAGAACTGAATACTATGCGGTTAATAGAGAAACTTGTAATAAATTTAAGTTTCTTTTGCAGAAACGTTATTGTTTTTGTGATTTGCGTTTCTACACCAACTCTTAATTTCAATTGTTGAAAAATGTAACTCTAGAGCTTGATGTAAATAATTGGAAGCTTATAGTGTGCAAAACCATGATGAAAGAGACGACAAAGTAATTATTATCGCTTTAAATTGAAGTAACATAAGACTAGCAATAAAACTGATAAAATAAAACATGAGAATTTGAGCCCAGTGGGCCTATGGACTATAACTTCTGTCTTAATCAGAGTGTTTAAGAACTGTTTACTTGACAACTGAAAACGGAATCATGTCGGGATAAACCAATCTCCGACGACCAACAAGAGAAACGGTTCCTATTTACTACAAAAGTAAAAAAAAAAAATCGAATTCAAATAAGGAAACATATTAACAAAACTCCATTACCTGTTGTTACTTCTTGTTTGATTTCCTTCTCACTTTCTCTATCTCGAATCTCAATTCGTCGAGTCTCTTGCCTCCGATCTCTCAAATTTTATCTCTCTGTCTCGCCGTGGATCGAGATGGAGAGCTTACCAACAACTGTATCATCGAAATCAGACCGGAGAGGAAGGTCTTCAAAGCCTCAGAACACATCCAAGCCATCTCTTATAATGGCCTTCTTCTCTTGTCTTGCTTGGCTCTACGTCGCTGGCCGGTACGTTCCTTTATTCACATTAATCCTAGATTTGTTATTAATAATGCGTAACGTAATCGAACATTTATATAGTTTTTGAGGGGTTGGTGATCGTGATTAAACACTTGATTTCAATTCGTAATATGTTCATAGATCTCTCACAAAGCTCAGATTCAATCGATGGATCCGTATCAGTTGGTTCTGATCTATGTTATTTGTGATGGTTTGTTACGGTTAGGTTGTGGCAAGATTCTCAGCATAGAATCGCACTCAGCACTGTGCTTCAGAAAAATTATGAACTGGTTGGTCTTTCTTCTGCTTCATAATTTCATTCCTTAATCTGATTTTTTTTTTAATTATTTCAATGTTGATCATGTTCTTGTGGAGTGAAGAGGCCTAAGGCTCTCACAGTGGATGACAAGCTGAAGGTTCTTGGATGCAAGTAAGCTGTTTTTTTTTTTTATTATTCTTTCTGATAGAGTGTGTTTTATCATCTACTTGTACTAACACAAGATGTAACTAACTGTTTAATAGAGATCTTGAGAGGAGAATTGTGGAAACTGAAATGGAGTTGGCACATGCGAAGAGTCAAGGCTATCTTAAAAACCAGAAGAGTCTTTCTTCTTCTTCAGGGAATAAGAAGATGCTTGCTGTTATTGGAGTTTACACAGGCTTTGGGAGTCACTTGAAGCGCAATAAGTTTAGAGGTTCTTGGATGCCACGAGGTTAGAGTAATATCACCATCTTTTGTTTCCTCATCCAACAAATGATTTACTTAAAAAAATACATTTTGCTTCTCTTTAGATGAAGCTTTGAAAAAGCTTGAGGAAAGAGGAGTTGTCATACGCTTTGTGATTGGTCGGAGGTTTTTCTCCTACTCACTTTAGTCTTCATTTTTTTCCATGATTGGCAACGTTTTTTTAACGCTTTGTCTGATGTTAATGCTTTATAACATTCCAGTGCTAACCGAGGTGATAGCTTAGACCGGAAAATTGATGAAGAAAATCGTACAACTAGAGATTTTTTGATTCTTGTAAGTTAGAGTAACCTTTGTTTACTTCTTTTCGTTGCCTGCTTATTTGAATTTCTGATTGCTGCAAATCTACTTTTTCCACAAATATATATATTAGGAGAATCACGAGGAAGCTCAAGAAGAGTTACCAAAGAAAGTGAAGTTTTTCTACAGCGCTGCTGTTCAGAACTGGGATGCAGAGTTTTATGTCAAAGTTGATGACAACATTGACCTTGATCTTGGTGATACTTCCTCTTCTTGCAAAGCTGTGTTTCCTTCAATGAAGATATCAACAATGTATCTGTGTGTGACAAATGTTTTTGGATCTAACAGAGGGGTTGATTGGGCTACTTGAAAGCCGTCGTGATCAAGATGGTGCTTACATTGGGTGCATGAAGTCTGGAGATGTGGTTACTCAAGAGTTCGTATATACTCAACCTTCTTCAGTTAACATAATATATTGAGCACTAAAAGCTTTGAAAATTGCTTAACGCTTGCATAAAACACATCCTCATTTTCAGGGGAAGTCAGTGGTACGAACCTGAGTGGTGGAAGTTTGGAGATGACAAATCGTGAGTCTCTATCAACTCAGAGTTCTTCTCGTATATGTTTCTACTGTACTCAGATTATTTGTTTGTTTTATTTAGGTACTTTCGTCATGCAACTGGTTCGCTGGTAATACTCTCCAAGAATCTGGCTCAGTATATCAATATAAACAGGTTAGTTTTCCACAAGAGTCTAGCTCAGTTTATATCGATATAAAGAGGCTCGGTTCACAATCATTACTTTTGTTCTCCATGGTGTTTATTATAAATGCAGTGGATTGTTGAAGACATACGCATTTGATGATACCACCATTGGATCTTGGATGATTGGTGTCCAGGCAACATATATAGACGACAACCGCCTATGCTGCAGCAGCACGAGACAAGGTTTGATTTCTAGTCTCTTACAACAAAACAAAAAAAAACTGTTCTCTTGGTAATCTGAAGAATGCTTAGGCTTTATGATATTAGGAAGCAAATCATTTTGTCTTAGTAGCTGCCTGATATTGTAAATCTATTAATTTTTGGCAGAGAAAGTGTGTTCCATGGCATGATCAGTGGCGTAGCTGAGTCCCTTGTCCCAAACCAAATACAGCGGGTTTTCATCACATCCATAGCGCTTCGATACTCTTTTGAGGAAGTTCTTGGAGCTGATACCAAGTTTTTATAGTTCTTGATACGATGAAATGAAATTATGATTAGGGCCATTCATTACAGTTCGTGATTAGTGCATATCCCTTGAGCTTTGGAGTATGACAATGGGGAGAGATGGTATAGCTGTGAATTAAGTATTTACTTTTTCGTTATTCATCCTTCGTCCATAACTTTTTATCCCGAATCTCTGCAAAACTATAGTAATGTTTAACCAAGAACACATATATAATCTTAATTTGGAAGGATATGAGAAGTGTAATGTAGCAGAACGTATCAATACTTGACCTATCATACGGTTAAGTTGGCATCATTATGCTGTCATGTGGTAGTTTCATGGTCCATGTGAAATCTAGCAGGAGTGAACTGACGAGAGTGTCCTTCACAATGCAATCACCTCCTTTCAATTGTCAATTGCCCAAATGTTTCATAAAACACATGGGAGTATGGGACCTTGCTCTTTCATTTTCTATAGCCCAATCCGTGTATTTTGGATCATGTTTGTTTTGTTGACCACACGAAATACTCACATTTGGTTAACAAAAGAAACATGACCAAATTATTATTTGGGCAATTGGCAACTGAAGGGAGAGGATTGATCTGAGGCCGAAGAATATTTTGGTACGATAGACACTGGGACAAAATTTATTATTGATTTGAGTCTAAATAATTTTAGTGATTAGTTGGGTTTTATCTCTGCCCTTTATCTATATTTATTTTTAAAATACTAAATTTTATTAATCATGTTGTCGCTTTATTTTAAAAATTAAATCTATAGTAAATTTTTGTTATTTTTTATCAATCATGTTTTAGCTTTATTTTTAAAGGTACCGAAAAAAAGTTAAAGCAAATTTTATTTTTATGTATTTTAGATAAAATTCCTACATTTTTTTTAATAAGTTGTAGAAACTGTAAAATAAAAAAAACTAGCTATAATATTAAATAAATTAGATAATCATAATAAAAACATCTTTAAATATTTAATTTAATTTGGGTATGCATAAAATTATCAAAATATTTTAAATAACATACATTTTATTTACATATCACATTTTAAATAACAATAAACTTTGATATTTTTTTAAAAATATTAATAAAAAAATATTTTATTGATTAAAATAATTATTTTAAATATACATAACATATTTCATATATTTTATTTTGAAATATCTACGGCTTATACAACTACAACAGATTTAACTATATCAAAACATTTTTGCAAAAAGTCTATAGTAACAACTTTATAGATACAACCAACTTAATTACAGCTAAATTTATATATTCACAGTCGAACTAATCATTGCCAATATTTTGGTAAAATATCTTACCAAAATATTATTTGGACTCAAATCAATAAGTCAATGGTGAAAAATAAGTGACCAAATTAACAGCATTAGGGTCAAAGAATTAGCTTCAGTCCTTCTAAAATAAGTTAATTTTAATAATTGAGCAACCTTACTCGTTTTATATTTTCCACATTCAATAAAGTATTTTATTTTAATACCTAACTTAAATCATGACCAAATTGCCAGAAGTAGGTAAGTCAGTTGGTTCCCCTCTTTTAGTTAATTTCCCAAAAAAAAATACTATATAAATTAACCCAATGCATCCCTACTTATAATCACATTTGACCACCAGCATATACTCAATAGTTACAACTTCTTCCATCGAAATAACTTCAAAAGATAAAGCAATGGCATCAAACGCTTGCAAAGTCCTTTGCCTTGTTCTCTTTCTCGCATTGGTCATCCAAGGTATATTTTACACCTATATATATTATATTATAGTTTTCATATATTATATGCCTTGTTATCATATTATAATATGTTACTGTTTGAAAAAAAAGGTACATATATAATTGTGTTTATTATGTGTTTCTATAAAGAAAAGGGCTTATTAAGTTACTAGTTAACGTTATTTAAAACATATCAGCACGTAATACGTTGTCATAATCATAAGATCTATGTTTTTATTATTAAATTAATAAAACTTGTTTTGCCTTGGAAATTTAGAAGGGCATGGAGACTGTCATCTAAATTATCTATCCGTGAAACAATCGAAGACCGGAAAGTTGGTTCAGAACAAACCGGAGTGGGAAGTGAGAGTGACTAACCCATGTAAGTGCAAATTCCAGTACACAAAGTTGTCATGTGCCGGTTTTCAATCAGTCACACCGGTCGCAACCTCGTTGTTGTCGAAAACCGGTGACATATGTCTCCTAAATGCCGGCAAGTTCATCCTTCCTAACGTAGACTTCGTTTTCAAGTACGTGTGGGATACGAGCTTCAACCTCAAGGTCATCGATGGTGTAATCGTTTGCTCTTAAATACTATACCGGAAGTGTTCCGGTTTAATTCAGTTTTGGTTCTTGTTAGTTTCGATCATAGTTTCTTGAGCTAGCATACGAAATTGATATCTATGTCCGAATCATTTAGCTTAAAATTAATAAAGAGTGGTTTTCCTGGTTTTCTTTTTTATTAGTTTTTTGTTATTTATTAATTTACCTAAACTTCGTTACGTCACGGTTCTTACAAAGATGACAGGTAAGGAGTGAATGACACTCAAATTCTCAAAGACATTTGACTGAGTGATATCTTTAGCAGCAAACCTTGCTGAAGCCGTAGACTTACATTCTCTGAGCCGTTGACTTGAATCAAAATTCTAAAATGCTGTTGTTAAGTCTTGCTTCATCCGTTTCATATTAAGTGTCGTTTTAAAGAATCTTTTTCAATATAAAATAAATATTGTTTTCAACTTTCAGTACAAAATCTATTAACTTTATTCTGATGTCTATTTTTCTATTGGTTGATATATACTAAATATATAGATAATTGAGTTTTTAAATGAAAAATATATAAAAATAATAAATTTTTAATCCATGTGTCACTTATATTGAAACAAATGGAGTATCCTGCAAACGCTTCTATTTTATTTTAATTGAAAGCTTTCAGTCATAAAAATATATATCTAAATGATAATCGTAACAAAAAAGTTTCAAAAGAACATTTTAAAAAAACGGAGGGAATAGCATATTTAAATTTTGAGACGAGTGAGTTATTTTCTTCTTCTTTATCCGGTCTTATTTGCATGCACATTATTTAAATTCTACTTCTTCTAGTGAATTAACTAGCTTTGCCTCAAAGAATTAGCTTCCACGTTTAACATATTAGGCAAATGGACAAAAGAAAGCTAATAGCAGTGAATAGCTGTAAGAACAATTTGATAACAGTTGAGTAACCGTTACCCACTTCTTTTCTTTGGTCAGCATGTATATAACTTATAACTACACCACAACCTTTTATTGTATAAAATAAACCCAATACCTCCCTATAAATAATACTAACATCACAACGGAGCAGCCACATTCTCTTTTTTTTTGTAAACTGGAGCAGCCACATTCTCATATTTACTAAGTTTTATATATTCCCTGATAAAGATCTAAAGATCAAACCATGCCAACAAACGCATACAAATCCCTTTGCATCATTCTCCTCTTTGCCTTCGTCTCCCAAGGTTAAGTGTTAAACTTATATATAGAACAAAATGTTATAATCTTCACACATTATATATACCAGATCCAATTCGTATAAAGCTTACACCCTTTTTAACATAAAAGCACGTAATGTGTATTCTATAACTAAATTTTCTTTCATAATATATTCTTGTGCCCTTAGGATTTGGGTGTTCTAGATCCTTTAGTGATATATCACTGAAACAATCGGGAACCGGCAAAATGATCAAGAACACACCAGAATGGGAAGTGAGATTGATGAACCCTTGTTCCTGCACAGGCATAGACATAGTGTTGTCATGTGTCGGTTTGAAATCGCTCACACCCATCGACCGTTCGCAGATATCGGTATCCGGTAACGAGTGTTCGCTCATCAACAATCTATATGGAGAAACTGACTTGGTTTTCAAATACGTATGGGCCAAGGAGTTCGATATCAAGATCAAGTCGGGCGAAGTAGCTTGCTCTTAAATTTATATATTCTGAATGTTTGGTCTTTGGTCATGTTTGTTTAGTTACTTTGAGCTGATGAGCATGTGAAACTGATGATCATTGTTACATTTACATATTCTGAATCATTAATACGATTTAGACTAATAAAGATACTCGTTTTAATTTTGAGTTTTATATCCTTACTGTAGTCTTTATATTTCTCTAAGCCATACTTTCATCGACGCCCTTACTCTTTTCAACTGTAGGGTTTGACCACGCTTTCATCTTTTTGAAAGCACCTTAATTCCGAAGAAAATAAAACCAGTAGACGTAATTTCTCAAAGACATTTTGACTGAGGTTTATGAGATCTTTAGTGGCAAACCTTGCTGAAGCCGTAGCAGACTTACAAAATTGTCAGCAAAATATAATACACCTGAAGACCAAAAAAATAAAAATAAATAATAGACCCTATATAGCACGACTGAACATTTTAGAACTGGTGGAAAAGCGTTTCTATCATCTGACAATCATATGCTGTTTCCATTGGTGCTTTAAAGGGACCACTAGCTTTTGTTTGACGAGGTTACGTGTAACGCCTAGCTTAGCTATAATTGTTCCAAACTGTTTCGACACGAACCAAGCCAGAAATTAATTATGTGTGTTTGTTTATAATCATATCCTAATAAACTATCTTTTATATCCCTAATATTTTTTATCAACTGTATTTAATTTAATCAATAGTCAGTGTAATAGTTTTAAGTATATTTAAATTTGATTGGAAGTTTTAAAAACAAAACTGGTATATTTGTGAAACATTAACATCAAAATTAAAAATAACATCTTTTTATAAAAATGTCTAAATATTTTAATATACAAAACGGAGGGAAAAACATATTTAAAATTTTGAGATGAATCAGTTCTTTTTTTTCTCTGATAATATTGATATTCAAAGGTGGATACATTGTACAAGTACATAAGTTAAATGTCAGCAAAGAGCCAACACCAGATACACACGCCCAAACAAGGGATGAAAAGCCCCTAATAAGAGAAACTTTCACGTCAACAACCAACAAGCTTACAACATAAGAAACAGTCGGAGAATGCATGAGAGCACGGAATCTCCCCACAACAAAAGGCCAACGACGAGAGAAACTTCAACTTGAAAGGGAGCTAATACAATCGCGCGCAGAACACTAAAGATCCCGGAGACCAATAGCATCACATCTTATCTGCATGCACAGTATTTTAAATTCAAATTTTATAATAAATTAATTACCTTTGACTCTACGGTCAAATAATTAGGTCGACAGACATATCTTTTGAAAAAAAATTTAGATGAAATCAAGTGGCCCCAGACTTCCTAAATTTCAGAGGCGGCCTCACTAATCGAAACCCATTTCTTTCTTTGGTTAACATCTATATTATATTAAAAGAGAAGTAGAAAACATGAATAACTCTTAATTTGACCACTTATTTACATTAAAATGTCATTGAGATATTTATTGAACCTATATTTAAGTATACTATCTTTTCTAATTTAAATAATATATTTAAGTATTTAATATATGTTCATAATTTAAATAATAAATTTCTTTAATTAAATTTTAACCAAAATAATTTTTCTAATATATTTGGTAATAACATATTAAATATTTTTAAATATTTATTAGTAATAAATTATAAAATCATAAATAAATATCATAATCAATTTATATAACATATAAATAAAATATAAAATAAAATTTTCATATATTATTAGTATAATGGTTTCATAATATAAATCCAGTTAGTTATAAATATTGGCTTTGTTTATATGATACACTGTAATATAATAGACAATCAAAATCATAAAATATAATTATTCAAAGTAATAAATAAAATTGTTATGTTTTAAAATGTTATATTAGCAATTATGTAATACATTTTAATATATATATATATATATATTACCATTGATACAATAAAAAAAATACTTCAAATGAAAGCAAGTATTTATATGGTCACAGATCAAGTTCTAGAAATAAACAATAAAATCACAAGATTATTTCTATTTAAGAAATTTATTTAATAGAAATTATAGTTTCAAATATGTTTATATATATTAGGTATTTAAAATTTTATTTTATTTTTTTAAGTATGCTAAGATTTTGGAGTTGAACAAAAAATTATGAGCCACCTCTATATTATTTTAACTAGGATTTAAAATTTATATCAAATATTATATTAAATTTTTTAATTTGAATTATTATAAGTGCAAAGATTAATTTTTAATCTAAATTTATGTTTAAATATTGCATATACATCATTTAATATATACAAAATTAAACATAAAATAAAATAAACATATATACAAAAACTTCTCATAGACATTATTTACCAATTAATTTCTTAAAAATTACTATATGTCATTATTACATTTATTCTCAATAGAAAAAAATATGACATAATTTACTTAAAAATATTACATGACCTAAAAGTAATTGTGAATTTCTATTTATGATAAGATTTTTGAGATTAACATAGTCAATTATTGTTATAGAAGAAAATTTGGTCAAATAAAAATAAAAATATTGTTATAGAAATAAAAAATCATAATTTAAATTATAGAAGAAAATAATTATTTTATTGTATAAAATAAACCCAATACCTCCCTATAAATAACACTAACATTACAGTTTGAGCAGTCATATTCTCTGATAATATCTAAAGATCAAACCATGACAACAAACGCATGCAAATTCCTTTGCCTCATTCTCCTCTTTGCTTTCGTCTCCCAAGGTATATAGTTATACAATACATTTATATAGAACAAAATATTCATAATCTTCGCACATTATTATATATATATACCAGAACCAATTCGTTGAAAGCTTACACCGTTTTTAACATAACACCACGTAATGTGTATTCTATAACAAATTTTCTTTCGTAATTCTTTTGTACTTGGAAATTTTAGGATTTGGGTGTGAGGGAACCGGAGCCTTTGAGGATATATATCTGAAACAATCCAAAACCGGAAACATGATCAAGAACACACCAGAATGGGAAGTGAGATTGACGAACCCTTGCACCTGCACAGCCACTAACATAGTGTTGACATGTTTCCGTTTAAAATCGCTCACACCCATCGACAGTTCGCAGGTATCGATATCCCATAACGAGTGTACGATAACCAATGTTCTAAAGGGCGGAACTGACTTCGTTTTCAAATACGTATGGGCCGAGAAGTTCGATATCCAGATCGAGAAAGGCGAAATGTCCTGCCCTTAAATTTTATTCTCTCGGTTTAATTTGGTCTTTGTTCATGTTTCTTTAGTTACTTGGGTTGATGAGCATGTAAGACTTTGATTATCATTATTCAGAGCAGCCTCAATGCAACTGCTTAATTCCAGGTGCTTAATCTTTGTTTAATAATTTTTATTTGTAAAAGTGGTTTAAGAACCAATGCTAAGCACCCGAACAATTTTTGGCCTCCAATGCAAGTTGCACTAAATGGAGACGCTTTCATCTTCGAGGTGAGAGGGACGAGGAGAGATCTTCTTCGATCTCCTGGAGCCGCCGTAAAGAGAGGAAGACGATCTCTTCGTCGATTGACCACGGAGGCGTAGATGAGATCGAGAGAGAAGAGCACGGAGGCGTAGATGAAATCGAGAGAGAGGAGCACGGACAAAACTACCGGTAGACCAACAAGAACAGCACTAGTTGTTTTGAAGGGGGCGATTTTGATTTTGATTTTGATCAAAAAGTTTCGATTTTGCTTCGTGGGTAAACCGATATTAGTGTTTCGGTACGCGATCGAAGGGACGAATCGAACCATGAATATAGATTAGAGTAGCAGTGATGACAATGGTGAACCCTACAAACGGAGAGAGAGAAAGAGACGTGGGTCAACACGTGTTTCATAAGACACGCATCTTGAACGCCATAATAAGCACCGCATTTTCAGTTAATGCATCATTTTCTTTTATTTTTAATTCTAAAAATACTAAATACCCACTATAAGATGCCGCGATAACCCTGCTCTTAGTTATTACACATATCATTACAAGATTTAGACGAATAAAGATATACTCGTTTTATTTTTGAGTTTCATGTCATTTTATTAATAGTGTTACTGTTCACATTTTGCTGACCAAAGTAACAATTGTAGTTTTATTGTTTTTTTCTCTCTAAGCCACACTTTCATCTAAGCTGTTAGAAAAACGACACTGATTTCAACTGTAGTGTTCGACTGCACTTCCATGATCATCTAACTATCTACGCACTGGTCAACAATATATACATACGTAGTTTACACCAACAGACAACAGTTACAAAAAAACATACGGAATTTAATTTAAATGATGACCACGTAAAACAGTAACCACGTACTGAGCAAATAGATAAAACACCTTCTGCTACGTTAAATGTCATAAATGGGATTGAAGATGTGCTGACAAGCCATGAGCCATTTACAAGCAGTCAACAAGTAATTCATAATTGAAAGTACAAGGATTAAGACATTTAGTTTTTATAATTATGTTTTTACATATTTATGTTTAATCATTTATCAGTAAATATTAATTGAAAATAATTAGAAAAATTTCCTAGGATAAATCTAAAAAAGTTTTTGTCACAAATATAGACATTAAAAATAAAAAAATGACCAAAATATACTTAAATATTTTATAAAAAAATAAGTAAATATACATTTTTACTCCATGGGTTAACTAATCCTAGACCTTTTAGTTTATAGTTGAGGGGCGGAGGTTTCGGGAAAGAATTTCAAAATTAAAAAAAAAACTCAAAATTTTCAAAACTAAAAATGTTATTTTGTTCATTTTAATTTTGAAGATCTATTTTGTGATAAAAACTTAAAAATGTCTAGTTGAGATAATTGCCCAAATACTTATACATGAATATTAAATAATTTGACCAAGCATTTATTAATTAGTAATATATTAGGTAAAAGATAAAAAGTTACAGCAATTGAAAGCTGTAAGAACAACTTAATAGCAGTTGCATAACCGTTACCACTTCTTTCTTTGGTCAATACTCTCTTCAATTCATTTTTTTGTTATTGTAGAGAAAAAAAATTCGTTTCAAAAAGTAAGTATTGTTTTATGATTTTATTTTTTATTAGGTTTGTATAATATTCTATTTTTTATTGATTGAAATGTAATTAGGTTTATAGATAATTATGTTTATATCAAAAAATTACAAAATTAAATATATTTTTTAATTAGTGTGAACAAACCTAAAATGACAAGTAAAATAGAAAAGAAAAAGTATTATTTATAATTGTACCAAATTTCTGCTATAAATTATTTTCCAAATATTATTCAATTGACTGTGTTGTCATTACTTTGATTCTCAATAAAAATGACATAACTTACTAATAAATATGACATTGCTTAAAACTAATTATGACGTGTATATATGCATTTGGGTAATTTTCTATTTATGATAAATTTTTAAATATGCTCATAACTAATAGATTGTAATTAAATTTATATAATCAAATATAATACTAATGCTAATAATAATATAACTATATGATGTTTAATTACACTAGATAATGTTTGCCAAATCATAGCTTTATATTTATCCATATCTCTTCATTAAATGTAAATATATCATTAACAAGATTGATTATTGTAAATTAATTTTACTAATTTGGTCAAATCAAATCCAAATAAAAATATCTTTAGAAATATAATCCATCCGTTCCAATTTAGTTATCGTTGTAGAGTAAAATTTTCGTTTCAAAATAAGTATTCGTTTTATAAATTTCAATGCAAAATTTATCAACTTTATTTACTATTTTATCTTTCTATTGATTAAAATTTAGTTAGGTGTATAGGTAATTGTGTATTTTTCTAGAAAATATGTCAAACCAAATGTTTTATTAATCTGTGGATAAAATTCTAAATGACAACTAAAATGGGAGTAAGAAATTTATAATCTTTAATCATAAAAGATATTTTATTGTATAAAATAAACCCAATACCTCCCTATAAATAACACTAACATCACAATTGAGCAGTCACATTCTCAGATTTACTAAGTTGTATATACTCTCTGATAATATCTAAAGATCAAACCATGACGACAACCGCATGCAAATTCCTTTGCCTCATTCTCCTCTTTGCCTTCGTCTCCCAAGGTATAGTTATATAATACATTTATATAGCACAAAATGTTATAATCTTCACACATTATATATACCAGATCCAATTGGTTTAGTATAACATCAAATTCTTTCGCCTTGGAAATTTTAGGATTTGGTGGGTGTACTGGATCCTTTGAGGATTTATATCTGAAACAATCGGAATCAGGAAAAATGATCAAGAATACACCAGAATGGGAAGTGAGATTGACGAACCCTTGTTCCTGCTATGCCAGTGAAATAGTGTTGACATGTGTCGGTTTCAAATCGCTCACACCCGTTAACAGTTCGCAGATATCAATATCCGGTAACGAGTGTAAGGTCAAAAACGGTCTAGCGGACGGAGGTGACTTCGTTTTCAGATACGTATGGGCGGAGAAGTTCGATATCAAGATCCAGTCAGCCACAATAAATTGCTCTTAAATTTGATGCTCTCGGTTTGATTTGGTCTTTCTTCATGTTTGTTTAGTTACTTGAGCTGATGAGCATGTAAAACTGATGATCATTATCACATATATATTCTGAATCATTACAAGATTTAGACAAATAAAGATATACTCGTTTTATCATTGAGTTTTATGTCATTTTATTAGTAGTATTACTGTTCACATTTTGCTGACCAAACAATTGCAGTGTTTATCGTTTGTTTTTTCTCTCAGCCACACTTTCAGTGCTGGTTCAGTAAAAAAAAAAAAAAACCATCTAAGCACTGGTCAACATACGTAGTTTGCACCAACAGTTACAAAAAAAAATACGTAGTTTAATTTCTCCATCAATTATTACCACGTAAAACAGTAACCATTACGTAATGAGCAAAGAGATAAAACAATTTCCGCTACAAGCTCCAACGGATTATATTGAAAAAAGTTCTAACAATTAAAAGTAAATAAAAAATAAGAAAAATATGAGAGCAAAGCATGAAAAAATATGAGAGAAAAGCATGAAAGGTTCTTATTTCCACATTTTAAGAGTACCATTATCTTTAACACCCTTAATAAATCATTTTTTGACTAATAAATATTTGTTGAACACTCTATTAAAGAATTTTCTAATTTTTACCTTCTATGCAAATTTCTTATTTCGGGGTTTTTAAAAATAAAAAATATTAATATTATTTTATTAAAAATAAATTTTATCGAGAGCGAAAGAGACACCAAATCATGAATAGACTGACACCTGTCCCATAATTCCATATGCAATCCATTAAGCACCACCTTTTTTTTGAGACTTAATTAAACACCATTTCTTCTTTGATTACTTCTTTTTCTTTTTCTTTTAAATCCTAAAAACATTAAACAACCCATTAAACACCCCAATTAATGGTGCTATAAGAACTCAGTTCTACCATAAAATAACAAATGACACTCTTGAAACATTTTAACTAGTTTAAAAAGATAAATTTATTATAATATTATTATTATTTTTAAAAAAAATTCATCGGTTTTACCGATGGAACTGCTCTCTAAAGTCATAAATGGAATTAAAGATATGTTGACAAGCCATGAGCCATTTACAAGCAGTCAACAGGTAATTCATAATAAATTAGGTTTTGATTAAAAATACAAGAATTAAGAAATTTATTTGTAACAGAAAATAATATTAATAATATAAATTTAAATTGAGTTAATCAATATTTGTGCAGTAAAATATTATTAGTCAATCAGTTTTCAATGAAGTTAAAACATCTTAAAAATACTAATTTTATATTTTGAAACATCAATTATTCTCTCAGATATCTTATATTACAGAATTGATGGAGTATTTAGTTACAAGATTGTCGGTTATTTATTTAATTGTGTTTATATCGTTCCAAAAAAGTTTATAGATTCTAATGAATTCAAGAATCGTAACTCTATTGGTTATTAATTATGGAAGCAAGAGACTTAACGTTAACATATGCAATGGCTATATAAACTTGACAGATTCATTTCTCACTCTCCATCTCTTAATAGCAAAATCAAAATAACAATGGCGTTTGCACTTAAGTATTTTCTTATGTTTCTACTTTTATCTATGGTTGCTCAAGGTAGTGTAATCGAATCTCTAAAAAGTTTTTTTGCACATATCTCAGATATTCCACGTCTGGTGAGTATATGATATCTAATCAGTCTTAGTATCCAGTCATCATCATGGGATGCTTAATCCGTTTTTTTTCCGTTTGATGCTATCCGTTCTTGGATTATATATGATCTGAAATATATGATCTGAAATGAGATTTCAAATATTTAACATATTGTTTAGATATCTAGGATGTCTTTATGTTCTTTTTGATAGATACATATAGAGTTACAAAACTGATACAAAGGACGATAACAAACCCACACAGGACAAAGCCGCTGCCGTGTCACAGACCTCCAGATCGGTGCGGTGTGGACAGGAAGAAAAATTGCCGGACAACAGGAGTGGAAAGTGACGGTTGTCAACACGTGTAACTGTCCTCAGAAGCAGGTGACTCTCACATGCGGAGGGTTTGCTCCAGTGAATCCTGTCAAGCCATGGCTACTTCGCCCACAAGGAAACACGTGTCTTCTAATTAATGGAGAAGTTATGCTACCTGGAGCCACAGTTGAGTTCGGCTATGCTGGCCAGCCTTACATCTTCAGACCCTATGGCTCCAGGGTCAAAAGAAGTTGCATGAATTAATTTCTTTTTGCTATTACTACTTTCTGATTCATGTATGTGAACAAGGTTATTAGTTCTCTTGCGTCTCAAGCAAAATGACTTTTTTTCCCCAAGATATTGATGTACGCATCATCTTTTGTGAAACTTACGGACATAAATGTTATCAAGGTAACCGAACGTTACCAGAGCTATTGGGTATAAAAACCAAAACGAAGAAAAATCCTTATTGGGCCAATAGAAATCTAGACCTTTTATATATAAGCCCGCATATATTTTTTTTTTCTTGAACACCGACAAATTGCGTTTCAAACGTTAGCATTATACAAACTCTTGGTCAACGTTAATGGTAGCATTAAATCGTCAAAATACAATTCTAGTCATCTCTTTCGCTCTTAAATTATAGCTTACTGGAAGCGTTCTGGTTTGGTTTTAAATTTAAATAAACGTAGTAAGCAAACGAATTATTCATTCTCTTGTTTATTTATTTTTACCTATTTAGCCATTTTTTTGAAACAAATTTAGCCATATTATATGAAATCTATATTAATAATTGAAACAGCAAGCTAAGCACATTAGCTAATTTTTTTCTTTTTTTGGTCAAACACATTAGCTAATTTAAACTCATTTTTTAAAAGTTGGAAAAAACTTTCCATAATTCCAGGCAAAACACAACGCAGACTTCCTTTCTGGTCGGTCCCAAGACAATGCCGTCCAGCAAACACACAACGAAGACTCTCCAGTCTGGTCCCATTACCATGCCGTCACTTTGATAATAAATTACAACAACACAAATTGTGTATATTTTTATTTATTTATTTTGTTAAAAAAAAACACTATTTTATTGGTGGATTAGGGTTCACTCCATCTCCTATCGTGTCGTGTTTGAAACTTCAACAAAACATTCACATTTGGTACATAAACACATTCTCCTCCTTCCTTCCTTAACAACAAAGTCAATTTACCTTTTTCAAATCTCTCTGTTTCATCATCCAACTTTAAATGGGAAAGCCAACGGCTAAGAAGACGACAAAGGATGCTCCCGGCGGCGGCGGCGGAGGCGGCGGAGGCGGCAAGTCAGCTAAAGCCAACCACCGCTCTGTTTCAAAAGCCTTCGACGAAGATATGGAGATATTCATCAGCAGAGCAGCTGAGCTGAAAGAAGAAGGAAACAAGCTCTTCCAGAAACGCGACAACGAAGGAGCGATGCTGTGTTACGACAAAGCCGTGAAGCTTTTGCCTAAAGACCACATCGATGTGGCGTATCTGAGAACGAGTATGGCTTCTTGCTATATGCAGATGGGATTAGGTGAGTATCCGAACGCGATTAGCGAATGTAATCTAGCTCTTGAGGCTTCTCCTAGGTACAGTAGGGCTTTGCTGAGACGGTCGAGGTGTTACGAGGCTTTGAATAAGTTGGATTACGCGTTTAGGGATGCGAGGATTGTGTTGAATATGGAGCCTGAGAACGTGGCGGCTAATGAAGTGTTTGATAGGGTGAAGAAGGTGTTGGTGGAGAAAGGTGTTGATGTGGAGGAGATGGAGAAGAGCTTTGTGGATGTGTTGCCTGTTGGGGCGGCTCGTTTGAAGAAGGTTGTTAAGAAGAGTAAGAAGAAGACGAAGAAAGAAGACGAAGTTAAGGGGCATAGAGCTGTTATTGAGAGTCCCAAAGCTATCATAGCAGAGAGTAAAGATAAGCCAAAGGAGGAAAAGAGTGACAAGAAGTCTGAGATTGATGGTAAGAAAACCACTTTCAAGAAACAGAAAAAGAAGAGTGGTAATAAGGTGGGAGAAGAGAGGAAGGTGGAAGAGAAGGTTGTTGTGATGGACAAAGAAGTCATTGCCTCAGAGATTGTTGAAGGAGGGAAAGTAAACAAAGAAGAGTCAACGGTTACTAGGACTGTTAAGTTGGTACATGGAGATGATATAAGGGGGGCACAACTACCATTGGATTCTAGTATTGGACTTGTAAGAGATGTAATCAGAGATCGCTTTCCTGCTCTTAAAGGGTTTCTGATTAAGTATAAAGACACAGAGGGTGATTTGGTTACTATTACCACAACAGATGAGCTGAGGTTTGCTGCTTCTGATCATGATAAACTTGGTTCGCTTAGATTATATATAGCAGAAGTCAACCCTGACCAAGAACCAACCTATGATGCTGAAAAGTCTGTGAAGAGATCGAGCAGTGTTGCGGATAGTGGAAGTGTTGTGGAGTCTGAGAAAGCCTCTACGCACTTTGATAACTGGATCTACCAGTTTGCGCAGCTGTTCAAGAACCATGTAGGGTTTGATTCAGATTCCTACTTGGACCTTCATGACCTTGGGATGAAGCTCTACACGGAAGCAATGGAAGATGCTGTGACCGGTGAAGATGCTCAAGAGCTTTTTGAAATCGCAGCTGATAAGTTCCAAGAAATGGCTGCATTAGCTATGTTTAATTGGGGTAACGTCCACATGTCTAAGGCAAGGAAACAAGTTTCTTTCCCTGAAGATGCTTCTAAAGAAGCTATATTAGAAGCAGTTGAAGCTGCGTTTGTGTGGACAAGGAATGAATACAACAAAGCTGCTAAGAGATATGAGGAAGCGGTTAAGATTAAACCTGATTTTTACGAAGCTCTCATAGCACTTGGGCAAGAGCAGTTTGAACATGCAAAGCTTTTGTGGTATCATGCACTCAAAAGCAAGGTAGATATAGAAAGTGAGGTTTCTCAGGAGGTTCTTATGCTTTATAACAAAGCTGAGGATAGCATGGAGAGGGGTATGCAGATTTGGGAAGAGATGGAGGAACGTCGTTTAAACGGAATCTCCAAGTTAGATATGCAGAGAGCACTGCTGCAAAAGATGGAGTTGGATGGACTTTTTAGAGAAGCTGCTGATGAAGAAACTGTGGAGCAGGCAGCTAATATCAGTTCCCATATTAATCTCTTGTGGGGTTCTTTGTTATATGAAAGGTCTATAGTGGAGTATAAGCTGGGGCTACCAACTTGGGAGGAATGTTTAGAGGTTGCTGTTGAGAAGTTTGAACTAGCTGGAGCTTCTGCTACTGATATAGCTGTTATGGTGAAGAATCATTGTTCAAGCGAGAGTGCACTTGAAGGTAAATCAATTCCTGACAAGAAGGTAACCACAGTTCAATTGTTTTCTAACCAACCTTGTTTGTAATAACCGTAGGTATGGGGTTCAAGATTGATGAGATAGTACAGGCATGGAATGAGATGTATGATGCCAAAAGATGGCAGATGGGTGTGCCATCTTTCCGGCTGGAACCGATGTTCCGGAGACGAGCTCCCAAATTGCATGATATCTTAGAAAATGTATTTTCTGAGTCTGCTTGAGGAAACATTCTTCTCATATGTATCAGTAGGTAAGCACACAGTCGGTTTAAATAATCTTCTGTCTCTATAGTAGTATCTCATGAGTTGAATGCTATTGATAAACCATTGTTGTTGTGGCGCATGAACCAGGGAACAGTAGGTAGATTTATTGCCTTCGATCCATATAATGAGATTGCTGACCTTTGTTGTCTCAAAGATTTGTCCACTTTCTTGATTAGTTGTTTTGTCCTTATACAATTGTGAAACTGTCTTGTTTTTTTTTTTTTGCTGGAAGGCCTTTTGACGGTTTTCAACAATTGTATTACAGGCACATTGTTTGTATGGGAGTAGTGGTCATTTTTCTCTCCTCCCTTTTGTCTTTTTTGTGTGTGTGGTGGATATCGATTTCCACGGGATATACTCTTGGCCTCTGCGGTATTCATATGTGGTGGCTGAGACTGCTTGGGATTGGATACAGTCCAGGGAAGAAGGTTATAAATGGGGATAACTCTCTTCTCTTCAGATTTGATACAACATATTGGTTGTTTGTTGTTTTTTTTTTTGTTATATTTGGTTCTATACCATAGCATTCTTATTTATTGTTGATTTGGATTAGTGTCTGTTAAATTGGTGATTGTTGTATGAATGTTTGTTGTTCTACCTTTGACTTCAGATTGTTTTTATCTTCAAAAGAAAAAAGAATAATGGATATGTATCAGATTTGCTGTATATTTTTGGTTTTAATTTCTCTGTCAAGTGTTAACCGCAAGTCTTAAGTTATATAGATGGCAATGAGATCGGGTTCCACCTGCGACTATACAAGTCTTCTAGTTCAGAGAAGTATGTAATATAGACCTTTGTTACCAACTATCAATAGATTTGATAAATCAAAGAAAATAAAGGTACAAAAATTTATTCAGATATCTTTTTTTACACAATGCAACCATGAATTAATCAAATCTCTTGGGCTCACTCGTATGAACCCAAGAGACGCACAAAAACACAGGTCTTCGAGTTTCATCGGTGAGCCCGCTAAGAGAAGTAAGCGTCTGCTCTTCTCTGTTTTTACGGAGAGGAACACTTCTTAGAACCGTTCCATCCATCCGAGAAATACTGGCACAGCCCCTTGGCTATTGGCTGTGAAATGTCCTTCTCTCTTCTATGTAGAACCCGAAGAAACTCTTCCACACTTAAATTCCCATCTCGATTCGAATCAAACACATGAAACGCAATCTCTATCACATTGTCTGACAACGATACTCCACATACCTGTTCAATTTGTCGCACAAGTTCAATAAAATGCACAAACTAAACTAAGTACAGAGAGAACCATTAGATGTTGAGGAGTCACCTGAGAGGCGGCTCTTTTGAAATCTTTCATTGTAAGTAAACCATTAGCTTTTCCATAAGCGAAAAGCGCTAGAGAAAACGGCCCAAGTTTACTGCGTAGCTCAGCAAACTGTTTGAACTCTTTTAACGATATACGGATGTCACAGAGATGAGGGTGTTCGCTCAGATCCTCCACTCGATTAAGCAGTTTGCTCAAATGGCTCGCATCAGCCGCAGCCACCATCGACAATGCGAAATCTTTGGCTGATATAGTCCCTCTTCGTTTATAGTCATAATGTGCAAACTCCAATTTCAGCATCTATATATCAAAGATAAAAGGTATTTATCAGTAAAACAACAATGTTGATCCATGTATCAGTTATTTAGAGTCTACTATCTTAAGCTGCCTAACTCTTCAAAACCATTGTCTACAATACATGAGGCTAAATAAGACCTTCTTTCTTACTTGGCATATACAATAATTTAAGAACAAACATGGTTCACGAATACAACAAACAACAGAGATGGGAGAATCAAAGGATTAAGAGATACTTACTTCTTCAGTTAGATCTTTCAAAAACTGAGTGAATTTATCGTGCTTAAGTTTGTCGGTGCCATCTTTTCCAAAGAAGTATTCAACCAAGCCTCCATCCTCGACAGAGCCAGACATATATAACCCTGATCGAAGTCCATCTCTGTGCCCAATTCCTTGTCTATGCTGAGACCGCATCAGACTCATCACTGTCTTAAACTCTTCCTTGTCAATCTCCCTAAAATAAAATCTTTAATCAGAAGCTTCTCAATGAAAGAAAAGCTACAAAGGATTAGAAAGCACTGACCAGAGTTGTTTAACATGACTCAAGAGCGTAAACTCAAAAGAGACTCCACAGAGATCCCCAGAATATGGAGCAGGAAAAAAGTGAAAGTTACCAAAAGGAGGATTGATCTATTTACAAATTTGAACGACTACTCACCCGTTGTTGTCGGTATCAAACATCTTGAAAGCCACGGCGAAACTTGATTCAGGAATGCTGAGTAACGTCACAAAGAAGATATACCTGTTCCCAAATAAAACAACCAATCAATTTCAATTTACAGAGAATGAATTAATGGTTTGGTTAGGTTAAGCAAACTTACTCTTTGAAGGAGATAAGGCCATCGTTGTCAACGTCGAAGAGCATGAAGAACTCGGACGGTGAGCATCTAAGTTCACCTGGATTCCTCTCTCCAGTCAAATATCCTTCTCTGACGAGATGAGATTCTGATGGAGGAAACACCGGGACGATCGCCCTCATCAAATCAGCAGGTTTCATCAGCAATTCTCCTTTTGATGTACGAACAGATGCAAAGTACTCGAAAACCTAAATTAACATTAACAACGAAACCTAATCAAAACCATGTTTGTTTCTGTAGGCTAAATTGAAGAATCGTTGATTATCAAACGCACCTTTTCAGGAGGACTCTGTAATCTCAAACGCTTCTCGTAATTGAAGAAAATCTTCCTTCTAAACGCATCTGCTTTTCAAGAACGAATTAATTCACAGAGAAGTTAAAAACGGAATCAATGAGATAGAAACGGACCTCCGAAGATGAAGCGAGAGCTGTAACTAGGCAATGCCAATTTCGGGATGAACGATCTCGATCTGGGTTTCAGATCGCCGTCAGAGACAGAAGTCGATGAAGAATCAGCTATCGAAAATAAATTAATTCCACCGAACAAACCAGAAGTCGAGTCAGAATCGGAGGAGGACCAGTACAGAAACCCTAGGCCGGAGCCAGCTGTAATCCCGGAGATCCATTTAGCAAGAGAGCCGCCAGAGACGCCGCGATTCGACGGGGCGAGGGAGGGAGAAGATTCCGGGAAGCAAGATGAGAGTCCATGGATCTTCCTGAGTCGTTGGATGAGAGGGAGAGATCGGGAAACGGACGGTAGAGATGAGAGTGCTTTGGAGTGAGATAAGGCGGGCATGATGATCTGTTTCCGTTTTTTTTTTCTCAGATCCAGCGAATAGGATTCGTAGCTATCAAGACTTTCCTTAAGAACTATATTTATAGATTCCAAAGACTCGAAAACGCGTTTGTTTTCGGTTTCCGTCTGGTATGCAATAACCGACGTCGTTTCTGAAGATTGTGACAATCTTTCCTAAATATAGAGGTCTTTCATTTTTTTTAGATTGCCTCAAATTTTAGAAAACCATAGTTCAAATCACAAGTATGATTTTGTATTACAAAAAGTACGAAACTCCTCATAGACAAAACGTGACTAGAAAATGTTATAAACATAATACAAAACAAAGTGAATCAGTAAAACAACTCGTTTGCTTAAATAGCTAATTCTATGCTCAATCCCCTAGAAACAAGCCTGAGTAAAGAGTATGATCGTTACCATACTCATGGACTAAAAGAAAATAGAGGGACCTTGTAGATACAGATTGCTTCCGATCATTGCTCAGCGGTTATGTTTCTTTATCGTAGGGAACCGACCTGCCCATCGGGAGTATCCTGTTTCATAATCATTATACTGTTACAATCAGAGGAAAGCGAAACCAATGTGTTTTCTATTCAGAAAAACAATGAAGCGTTAGATAAAAAGTGATTTGAAATGAGAGAGAGATTTGGAAACCAAACCTGCTGTTATGATCTCAAGAAGATCAGCAGTATCCAACATATCCTGCATCGATAATAGTTGCCAACAGTCATGTAAGAAGCTTAACAAAAGACTAAATTGAGAACAGGACACATCATATACCTGGCCCGATAAGGATAAGCTCCTAGCAATGAGCCTGGCCAAACTTTCCAAGGAGCTACCACTGAGATTGGCTTGCTTGAGAAGAGTATCTTCTGATGTGAAATCGAAGATCAGAGAACAGATGCTGGCAACCATCATTACCATCGATGGATCCTTAGTGCCATCTGTGTAACAAAGGACGAAACAGGTTCGAAATATTAGAAACACTTGTATCAACATTATGAAGCCAAACAAAAACAAGGACGCATTTGATCTAAAGATTACATCACCTGCCCAATTCGCCACGGCTGTTAATAGGCTGGAGAATGTAGACAAATCCGGAGAAAATCTGATTTGTTCCCTCTGTTTCCAACATTTACAAGTGTAATTATCATCTGAATTAAGGGATTTGGAAGAAGGTAATCAGGTCTTATCTTAGGGAGAAGAGGGGAACCTTCAAAAGAAGGTTCATGACTGTATCACAAGCCAAGGAGATGCTTCCATCGTCCTCACCATTCTGACCATCGGACTGGAGCAGCTTTATCAGGCACTCCACGACCTGTATTGATAAAACATAAGATAATTCCATATGAGATTATATACAGTATAATCACCAACCTGAAACATATTTAGGTCAAGCGGACTGAAAGATAATGTATTTTTTCAAGCACAATGTCAAGTGTCAACTAGCACCGGTATAAGAAAGATATAAATCGTAGTTACTCACAGCCACATATCCTCTTGAAGTAGCCAAGAGTGTACATCCTTCATCCTTCATTGTCACTTGGCAAAGCATTGGGAGCAGGAAGGAAGTGGACAAAAACGGGCTGTCCAAAAGAAAATAGTCAGGCCACGTTGTCCTGGGAGACATTACATTAACAGCGTAATAAAGTTAGGGCAGGAACGAACCTTGATTCCTCTTCGCCCTCAACTGAAAGCATATAATCCAGAAGATCTTGGACCTGCTCTTTGCAGGCATCAGGAGTTTCAGCAAGATAGCTGTTGAAACACAAACACAGTTCGGTGAATGCTAAAGTGATGGAGACTATCAAAGTTCTTTCATAAGGAGTACTAAAATTTCAACGAAGCAGCAAATACCTCCCAATCACTCGCACAGATGCAAGAAGATCATTTCCTCTCTTCTTTCCATGTTCCTGTATATAAAAGAACCACCATTAAAAACAATTTTCACACACACAAAAGACAGAGCAAAGGAGTTTCACGTTATCAGATAGTACCTTAGCATCTTTCAGATACTCGAGCACCACTCCAACTGTCTCGTTAAGCGTCTTAATCACCTTGAGGAAGACGGCTTCATTACTTAGAGTCCCTGCAAACTCAATATGTAAATTCGTAAACTTTAGTATAGGATAATGGCTAACATGCATTATGCCAACTGCCAAGCCAATATTTTTCAGAATGACAGCTAAAAGATTGAAGGACGTTCAAAAAATAATGTCCTTGGACATACACAAAATAACGGAAAGGTTTATAGAGAAGGCGTCGCATAGAACAGAAAAGTAGTAGATATGAAACATATATAAGACAGGATCATATGTAATACCTTCATTTTCACCAACAGTGGATATATACTTGACGATCTTTTCCACCAAAGAAAATGCGATAGCCAGATAGCGTTGCTTCAAGAGCTGATCTTCAACAGCTGAACTAGGAGCTTCATATTTCATGTATGCAAGCTCATTTGTTAAAACAGAAATCTCAACATGTGATGACTCTAATACCAGCAAAAGACACCTACAAAAAGAAATCAGAATGATTGTTATCTGGCTGAAAAAGGTAAGTCAAATGTGTATCCTGATGCTTACCTATCAGCTGGAAGATAATCTTCAACGCTGGGTAATTTTACTCTACCGATAAGCCACTTCTCACCCATAATTGACATCATATTCTCCGCAAGAATCAATGCATGAAGCTTTTCCGAAGGTGCTACACATTCAAACAAGACAGGTTTCGTAAGTTTCTCGGGAACTTCAATAGCATAAAGGATGTAAGAAAGAATTTCAATGACATGTTCCGCAAGAGTGACCATTTTAGCAATGTTGGCATCACTTTCTTTCGTATGAGATAACAAGAGAGAAATATATCAAAAAAAACAAAAAGGAAAAATGAAGAGCTGACAAGAAAAGATCTCTTTTAACTCACCAACACGATTCTGCAGAATTGACACAACACCTGTGCGCATGTAGTCTGCCCAATTGTTGTCTGGCATGGAACGAAGAGGTTCATGAAGAAGTGCCTACACATAAGAAAATATGTGAGAAACATATAGACAGATTTGGACGTAAATAGAAAAGAAAATGTTGAGGTTCTACAATGAAAACGTCATATGAATATGAAAGCGCAGCAAGAAAATGAAGCCATGGCCATCAGGATAGTGTATCATCTAAGCAAAAGAATGAAACATATAGAAGAACTCAAAATTAGGCTGTCAGTAAATTTACCTACATGCTAGTAACTACAGTTAAAAACATAACTCCATTAAATTACAGCGAATATTCCATAGAAGATAAAGGAGCGAAAACTCACAGAATAATCGGAACAGAAGACTGCAGACAGCAGATGGAGTGCTTCAAACTTCAGAGCATTGTGCAAGACCGCAAACTGCCGTGCAACAGCAGCAACCTGAACAACAAATAACATGACATTTGGACTCCGACTTAAGCACGATAACTTTTGTAATCATTGCAAAAAAAACAGAAGAAAAATAGTCAAGTAAGTGGACTCACCACCAAAGACAATTCAAAGAAGCGTTCAATACTCATGCTCTCGCTGGAAAACTTACTAACCAATAGCTGCAGAATGTTTATAGCAACCTCCATCGCATGTGAGCCTGAATAACATTCAACACAGAAGATAAAATATTCTCAATTTCAGGCAAATTTTCTTTGACACCGGTGATATATAATATAACCCAATCCCCCCCCCCCCCCACATCAGGAACTTGCTGCTAAACCAAAGAGCATTCACTAATATCTAATGTGCATTATATAAACAGAGAAAAAACGTAAAGTAAAGGAATAAAGAAATTACCATCAGATAGTTCGGACACCTGGGGAGCTATCACTCTCAAGCCTCCAGAGTTGATCAAAGCCATGACATTAGCTTCACAGGCCGTGGACACCAAATACAGAAGCTCATAGCACTCTTCGAGAATGTTTGTAGCTGGTCTGAAATTTCCAAAACCAATGTCTTAACTTTATAGAAGTCTTACTACGCAGGAGCAAAACTACATGGAAAATCACAGAATCTAGTATACCGTTTGGACATGACTTCGAGAATAAGAGGAATCCGAGAGACCATCTCTTCTGAAGAAGCTATCTCCGGAACACGGCAGAAGGCAGCAAGAACTGTAACAGACAGCCGCAGATACACATCACGATTCTCACTTCCATCGCCACTACCTGCAATCAAAAACTCTCAATAATCAAACTCCAGAGAGAAACAAACCTTTGTATAGAGCTGCTACAGATGACTCTTTCTACAAATTGATATACACTGAGGGAAACTAGAGAAAGCAATTCGAGATTTTGTATACCTGTGCGGAGAAGGCGATCGAGAAAGTGAGTACCGACGGCTTCGTACACCTTCTTGAGGGAGACTAGGTCATCGTTCTTACAGAACTTGGTGACGAGAAGTAAACCGGCGAGCCTCTGCTCGTCTCTCTCCCCTTTCAACAGCTTAAGGCAATCGTCAAGCGACGGAGATCGCTCCTCTTGTGATTCCGCCATAATCCCCGAGAGACTGGACTCTAACGAAGTTGAGATAAATAATACATAGCTCGTTTTACTCTTTCGTGTTTAAAATCGCAGGAATCTAGAAATTCAATAGCTTAATGCGACTAAAGAGCTACTGAAACAAAAAAAAGCAAACAGAGACAGAGGAAGAAGAGTGTACCTTAAGAAGCTAGGGTTTAGGGTTTATCGTTACCGGCGAACGAGAATCAACGACGACGGAGTTTCTAGAAGACAAGGAGAAGGCGCTGGACCAAATCCGATTTTTAATTTCTCGTTCCTAAACCGCCTCGGATATCTGGAAACTGCTTTTATATACCCCTTGACAACACGTGTCACTTTTTACTAGAAAGTAGTAAAAACTTTAGTTTTTTGCCAGTTACTAAAAAGTAAAAAAACTAGCTCTACTCTCTTTCACAATACAGTGTATCAGTATCAAACGTTTACTCTTCACGATTCTATTGCAAACGCTATCATTATGCAAACAAGTGAACAACAGCGTCGTCCTTCAAGCATACGCAGCTGAAAGTAGCCGAAAGCTGCTTGCATTATACAAAACTATGTTTTTTTTTGTTTCAAATTGTGAAGAAGATTGTTTGATACTAATGAACCATAGCAATTTACACACCCAACCAAGCGTTCATTACAAGACGCCATAAATAAACAAAACAGATTACCTTCCACGAACTACTTGATATACACATATATAAACATACATTTCAAGCCGATACAGCTCCACAATCCGGTTTTATAAACAAAACCGGTAACACCTTTACATCTTGCAACCATGTCTTTCACATCCGGTTCCCTTGGATTCACGTGGCATAAGCATCTTCATCCGGTCAGCCACGAATGTCACCTACGACTTCCCGGTCCTGAGATTGGATATTAGAATATACAATGACCGTTTTTGACGAACTGAGAGAAAACTATATTTTTGATATAATGAAACACAAAATCTTGTTATACCGTTTACGTTTGTTCTTGGAGAGAGTAGATGATGAGGAAGAGTTGTTGTTCCAGTTTCTTTTCCTCTGGTTGATAAACCAATTGTTAATCTGCTTCAGCTGCAAACCGGTTTCCTGAACCAGTTTTGCCTTATCTTCCTCCTACAATTCAAAACCCAATCAAGAATCAAAAACCGCCTTTGAGAATGTTATTAACAAACTTAATTGACCGAGGCTTTTACAGTTGGGTATGGCCACTTGGCGTGAGTTCGCCACCACTCTTTGAGTACAGAAGTCGTATCTCCCGGCAACTTTCCAGCCCTTCTCTTCCTCATTATCTCTTCTCTGATGTCCACAATCTTCTCTCTGAAACCCTATAGGAGCACACATGATAACACAATGTGTTTCAGTTTCGTTTGATGTAATGTAACAAGGCAATTTGATTAAGCAGTTACCTGTTTAAGCTCATGTTTGAGTTCCTTCTTCACACGTTCCAGCAAGGATCTCTCGCGCTCGGTTGGGACAAGAGGACCGAATCCCATCATGCAATCTGAACCGTCCAAACTTCCATCAAACATGCTCACCTCGCTCTCTACTTGATTATCATCTTCATCATCCGACATTGTCTTGCCATTACTTTCACTTGGAGAAAGTCCTACAACCACACACAATACAAAATCATAAGAAAGACGCCCTTAAAGAGAGAGAAGACAACAAGCGTAATGGCTTCCGTTGCATGGACACACACACTTACCTGTTATGGTTTGCAGTGACTGCTCAATCTCCCAACAAGCCGTGATAGCTTCCATTGCATGGACACAAACGTGGTGTTGGAGTTGCTCTTTAAACGAACACAAGAGAACAACATAATGTGACTGCATCATCATTAACAAAAAAAGCAAGAGTCAGACCCAGATGGCATACATACAAACATAACTTTACAAAACAGATTATGTTTTTATAGTGGACAAAAAAAAATCGAGAGGGAAGCAGACAAACTACTAGCCATCAAGAAAAAAGCTTTATCCAACAAGTACAACTTATTATAGTTAAAGAAAACCATAATTCAATTTATTAAACCAAAAGAAGAGCAAATATCATATCGAATTCAAGCCTCAATAAGCAGGAACAAAGAACCACCAAAAGAAAAACCACACTGAAGAGAAATCAATTGTTGAATATCGTTCAAAGTGCAAAACTTTCGTATTCTACATGAACTCAATGAAAGAGAACACATTACTACTGCTAAGAAGACATCCAGAGAACACTACACTCTTAAAACTTCAATTTATAAGAAGCAAACTTAACTAATGAAAGAAGACGTACACCAGTAACTACCATGGAATCAAAACTTGAGTTTCTGCATACTATAGCTAATGTCAAACTCAACGAGCACAAGTTCCTTGTTGTGCAAAATTGAAAATGGAATATTCTAAATTACCATGAAATGATCAAGCTCCTTATTGTTGTCAATGACCACACCAAGAGTGGAGTACTTGGCCGCTACGGTGCTCAACTCGCCGAGCTGCGCATCGATCCTCGGAATCTGGTCAACGGGAGTCGCAACCCTAAGGCAAGCCACGTGAGCCGCCAGAAGCTGCTCGAACATCGGATGTCTCACAATCGCAGCCTTGCAGCTCGCGCTCTTCCAATCTTCACCTCCATCCGCGCCGTTGACTCCGTCGTTGACTTCACCGTGTCCTTCTCCAGTGTCTTGGATCTCGGAGTCGAAGGAGAGCCACCGTCGGTTTGTGTCTCCGCTGCGATGCGGAGGCGCGAAATCGGAATCCGACATGGATGCGGTGGGAGGGAGGTTGAGGAAGCTGGCGGTGAGAAGGGACGGTGTTTCGGAAAAGTGAGGCTGCGGCTGTTGCTGTGATTGATCGGAGAAGTGTCGGAGAGGAGGAAGGTCTTCTTGTGGAGGAATGAGGTGGGAGCTGTTAAACGACATTTTTTCCTGCGTTTTGGGGATCTAGAAGGGGAGCGACTCCTTTCTCTTTCCCCTAGTGTTATTATTCCTCGACACCAAGTGTGTCCTAATTAACCATGGATATTGAACTGCAAATAACTTTTTTGTAATTTACTTAAGCAAATTAATATTAATTTACATGTCATAAAACATTTAACTTGGAGGAAAACGGATGTAATAACTTGGGTCCATACAAAAGATAGATGAGACAAATTTGGGATTTCTTTATCCATAAACTCGCGGACGAACCACCAACAACACTACACCTCACAAGTTTATAAAGAAGTAGGGGTGGGCCAGCGCTACGCGCCGGATTGCGAGGTTTGGTATGTTATTTTAGAAAATGGTGTAGTTTAGTTTGGTGTTGTTGAACCGAGCGAGTGTTTCAATCGTTTAAGAAATTTCGTGAGTATTGTTAACAATGGTGACTGATTCAAGTATTTTCAGGTTAGACTGGATATAAATTAGTAAATGTGGGAAGGCAGTTTAGGGACCTGTCTATATGAGTGTGATGTAATATGTTTCAATATAATTGTACGTTTTTATTAAAAAAACCGGGGAGAAAAGAGGTGTAGACACATTGCTAAATTTTGCATCATTATCGTTGAGTAATGTAATAGTTTTCTACATTATGTGTTATATTTGATATGTTTGATAACTAATTGTAGACCGTGATAGTGAAAGTTGTTTTTTCGGGATTATATTTTGGTGTAGGTTAGAGTGATGTTTTTTATATTGGTTGCTGTTATAATCGAGTGGAAGAACTAATGTATTACTCATTCTACCAAAAAAACTAATGTATTATTCGAAGCAATTACTTGAGGACGTTAACGTATTATGAAAATCTTTATTATAATTTTATTGTTTTTTCTTTGCAATTATTTGCC
>JABAYD010015408.1:0-11103 GCA_014822095.1 Diplotaxis tenuifolia
AAATTTGTGTCAGAAGATAGAATTAAGTAGTAACAAGTAACCTAGACCTAATCAGATTAAATCTAATGGCGATCTCAGCTCCCCGGCAACGGCGCCAAATTTGATATCACTCAAATTACCCTAAGAAGTGAATTACTCTCTCAAATAAGAGGTTCAGTTGTAGTACTTAGGGATCGAATCACGAGGAGCTAAGGAACACAAAAGATGCAATCCTATATGATTATGCTAGGTTGAATATGTTTAAAAGTAAATAGCGGTTTTGTGAGCACTACAAGAAAATTTGGTATTAGTAGCACCCGAAAAACGAAAACGCTATTATAGGGTTCTCGTAGCGTTTCGAAGAATGTCGTGACAGCCGCAGTTATAATAGACACCCCCCCCCACTTATCGTAGCGTTTTTCCATGTGTTATATTAAATGGACTTATTGTAGCGTTAAACGTTTGCTCTTAATTAGTATTTTTGTAACATTAGTTTAGTGCTATAATGTATTTTTTCATGACGTTTTTATAAAGCTGTAAAATATGTTATAATGACATAGATATAATGCTATGTTATTAATTCTCATTTACATTTTTAAATTGATAGTTATTAATTAAAATTACAAATTAATATATTTTAATCCATGTTTAAAATTAAAATTAAATTCTATATAATTGGTTTGTGAATAAAATTATTTCTTATTAAAATTTTGGTTTACAGATGTATTGGTTTATTACAAAAACTGGTTTACATACAAATCCTATTTATTAACTAACAATAACCACACCTAACTAAACCTAACTAAACCACATTCTTCTTCGATCTCCGCCGCACTCCTTGTTTACGCCCAGACCACCACCGTTCGATCTGCTCGTCATCTTCCTACTCCATCCTTCTCCTCCTTGCGTCTCTGACTGCTCTCCTTCACCGCCTTTCTTCTTTTTATTGTTCGGGTCCACCACATCCTTCTCCACCTTTCTTCTCTTAATCTCCGGCTGTTCTTCATCTTCTTCATCTCTTGCTTATTCTTTCGATTCTGCAACCTGCACCAAAATCAAAGCCACATAGAATAGAGATAATGAGAAAGTAGTTTATTTATATATCTACAAAAGGAGAAGGGGATTCAATACCATTGCAAAGCCAGTAGTGCTGATTGAGAGACATGAAGCAGAGATCAAACGAAAGAGAAGAAGAGACGTGTAGAAGAGGTGGAAATGAGCCGTGGATTATGAGAGAGTCTGAGAGAAGGAGAGACATTGAGAAAGAGAGGTTTAGAGGAGCAGTTAAGTGTGAGAGAAAGTCGGAGAGGAGGAGAGCGACAGAGAAAGAGAGGCTGAGAATAAGAGCTCCTGAGCAGAAGAGACGTGTAGAGGAAGAAGATCTTTGTGTTAATTAATAAGAAGATATTTCCATCGTTGGATTGATCTAAATCAACGGTGATTATAGTGATCCTCTTCATTGCGTGTAACCAATCAAAAAATTTATAAAAGTATTTGTTTTTGTTTTTTTTTTGAACAAAGTATTTGTTTTTTGTTATTATTCTAAAACACACAAACTACAAAAGACGTGTTTTCGTGAATTATTTGTACTGCATGTTAACATATTATTACTAAGGTCTTTGTATTTTGTTATGTTAGATTACTTATGTGTTTTTTTGTAACTAGGATTACTTATGTGTTTGATATAAAGTATAAAAGTATACATGTAAGATTTCATGATTTATAATTTAGTTTTGTGATTAAATTTTTAAAGTTTAAGATTTATGGAAAATTGTAACTAATAGCACATTCATGATACACTATTTCATGTTTACATTAATCATCTTTACCCTTAAAATTTGGCTTGTCAAAAGACTATAGTATCCTTATTAATCAAACATAAACTTGTTCTCTAATCTCTCACGATATCCGAGCAAACTCGTCCATCTCCAGCGAAGTCCGGTGAACTCGGCTATCTCCAGCGAACTCCGGTGAACTCCGGTGAGACAACCATCGCTACTGTGCTTCTTCGACAACACTATTCGAGGCTCCGAGCAAGATTGCGAGAGCGATAGTCATGGAGATTGGCCAGGAAAATGACTTCACATGAGCAATCCAAGACGACGACGACGAGAGATCCGGAGGATTCAACGGCTTCCAAGGAGAAATCAACCGGTTCGAATCAGACTCGAGGCTATACTGATTTAATGCGGGAGACTAAGCCGTAGCAACTCAGCGGCAGCGAAAACTAGTTATGGATCCAAGAGGATCCGTCATCTTCAGGAACAATAATAAGTTTTCGGTTCAGTCTGATTGAAGAGTATAGTTCCTGGTATGGTTGAAGAGTTTGTCATCATAGGTGAAAACGAAAATGATGATAGTTTGCTACTGAGCTTACGAACGATCCAATACGAACTTGCTTGGGAACAATGCAGGCAGCTTCAAGTTGAGTATGTCATTGTTAAGGCTAAGGTACGTGTCTTTGGCTACTCTTTTGGTCTCTCTCTAGTTAATAATGTTAGGGATTGGATTGTGTGTGTGTAGGTTATTGGTGCTACCGTTTATTGAGTAGTTGCAGTATCATATTTGTTGCAGTATTATTTGCGAGTTAAGTTATCGAGAGTAGAACTCGTATATTGTGAATCCCCTATCCACCAGTTGATAATCAACAAATTATAAAATACCCGTGCTGACAAACAAAAAGAAAAACTCTTTATTTTTTGAATAATTATCGATTGATACACGCCCATCAGTCATATAACTGTTTCTTCTGGTCGCATTGAAGACAATGCTGATTTGATATATGGGTCTTCTGAATCAATAAGATGGTACGAGTCAAGAAAGAGCACCAACGAAGACACCTGATAAGCCTGTACAGCCCTGAATACTAGGAACAAGGTGCCAACCTCTAGACTCCCAATATTGATATGTATCAGTTCTAAGTATAAACAAATAGACACAGTACAGGTTCTTCGTTGTATTCCTTATATGGACTTTTGTCCCAATATATATGTCATTTTTTCTAAGATAAAAAGTTCCCTTTCTTTAGTTACACTCGAATTGAAAGAAACAAAAGGTGGACACACAGGAACCAAGCAATACAAGAAGGAACTAAAGAGGGAGAGACTAAAGACATAATAATAAAGAGATTGTAAATTAAACCTTGTAAATAGATTTATAAACTCTTATAAGTAGATTTATAAACCTTGTAAATTAATTTATAAACTCTTATAAATAGCTTATAAGTTCTTTTCAATAGTTTTAAACCCTTTTAAATAGCTTTATAAACCTTTAAAATAGTTATTTAAATATTTCTATGTGTTTTATAAACTTTATGGATATACAAGGTTTTATAAGCTCTTATAAATTTTATAAATCGTTTATAAATGGTTTTATAAACTCTTAATGATTTATGTGCAAAGCTATTTCATATATCCATATGATTGGTTTTATAAAATTTTATAAACATACATGAAAAGATTTATTAATCACTATAGATGTTTCGTTTTTTTTAAAGACAAATATTGAAACAGTTTTAAATGACTTATAAGTGTTTATAATGACATAAAGTGATTTATAAAGGTTTATAATTTGATTAGAAGATTTTTAAACTGATTTATAAGGGTTTATAAACTAATTTATTAAGGTTTATTTGTTAATTTATGAAATATTTTATTTATTATGGTCTATAAGTTTGATTTATAAGAGTTTATAAACTGATTTAAATAGATTTTATAAACTAATTATAGGTTTTATAAGTTGATTTATTAATTTTAATAAATTGTATTTTGATTTATAAGTATTTATAAACTGATTTATAAATGTTTATAAATAACTTTTTAAGGATAAAAAACTATTTTATAAATACTTAAAAACTTATTTATAAGGGTTTATAAAATCATTTATAAATCAACTTATAAACCTTTATGAATCATTTTATAAGTTTTTTTATATTAACGTAGTAACCTTATTAAAACCTTTACAAATCAGTTTACAAACCTTATAATTATTTTATAAACTCTTATAAATGATTCGTAAACCTTAATAAATGACTTATAAGGGTTTATAGATAATTTAATAAGCCCTTATAAATAGTTAAAAATGGTTTATATAATTTTATACATGGTTTATAAACTTTTATCAATCATAAATGGTTTATTAAATTTTTGTAAACTCTTATAAATCATTTATAACTATTTTATAAATGATTTAATACTCTTATAAACCGTTATATATAATTCTATATATTCTTATACATAATTTATAAACCTTTATATATTATTTATATATATATATATATATATATATATATAGTTATTAATACTCTTATAAACATTTGTAATGGTTTATAAACCGTTATATATAATTCTATATATTCTTATACATAATTTATAAACCTTTATATATTATTTATATATATATAGATGTTTTATAAACCTTTATAGATGATTTATAAGCCTTTATAAAATGTTTTAAGAATCTACTCTATTAAAACAAAGTCCATCTTTTATCTACTGATACAAGTTGTCATTTAAATTTGGACCATTTCTAAAATGTTACAAATAATGTAGGACATATAATTAATTGAACCGTATTACTTAAATTAAAGCAACATGATTTATTTACATATTTAGATATCATCAGCATATGAACTATGGAAATTTACTAATTATGTGAAACCAATATATTTCATATCTTAACAGTTCCATAACAAATAAGGAAATCTACTAATTATATGAAACCAATAGATTTTGGAAATCGTAATATACTGTTTGTTTTATTTTTATTAAATAATTTATTGATTATTTATTAAAAAGTAAATGTAAAGCAAAACTAAAAATCAAATCTAAAAACTAAAAACCAAAACCAATATCTGAAAATACGGATTATATTTTTTACAAAATAACTACAACAAACCCTCTATAGATTAATAATGTTGGAACTTTGAAGTTTTATTAATTTATACATCTATTAATTTATAGAAAGTTTTCCTTTTCTGATTTATTTATTTTAAAGTATGTTTTTGTATAAATATAAAAATAATTGACTTTACGATATATATATTGATTAATTTTTATTAATACCAAATTTGTATTGTTCTTATTCGCTTATTTAGTACATATCGTAAATGTAAGTGCATTTTAAGTGTAAAATGAAAAAAAATATCAAAATATAAATATTAAGAAAAATAAAGATAAACTTCACTCTAAATAATAAAAATAAAATATGAAATATATTGATTATATTTATATCAACTCTATAAATACGAATTATTAAATTATGTTTATATTGGAACCTTATATTTACATAAGGTTTTTTCAAAAATTTATTATCTTATTATTTTATCGATTTGTGTCATATTTTATGCTGGTCCAAGTTGGAACCGGCAAAGTTTTTAATTTGTAGAGATTATTAATTTATTGAATATTAATTTATAAAGGTTCTACTATATTGCAAATTGTTTTAAAATTTTTTGTCATTTTTTCAATTTTAAATTAGATGTCGATTATTTGGATTTGTTTGTTAGTAATAGCAGTTCAAATAACTCAGTAGATCAAAAAACTAAAAAGTATAACCAGAAGCTGAAAAAAAAGAAACTTAAAAACTAAAAACCAAAAACCAAAATCTGAAATCAAATTAAAAAAAAAAACAGAAACTAAAAATTAATGCATACCACAAATTTCAGATTAGTGATTTTATATTAAAACATATTTTAAATAAAGACAAAAACAAATTATATAAATTTTTAATCATAAAAAAAATTTCGCGCTTGAAAAGCGCGGGTCAAAATCTAGTTTATTGTAAAGGCAGAACCGAGTTACCAATGGAATATTCTTCAAGATTATCTAAGTTATCAACATGGCCACAAAACAGAGGCTTCAAACAGCAAGATCTCATAAACAATATATAAAAGATCCAACCCTAGAATTGAAATAAAAGTAAAACTAAAGTCATTGGGATAAACTAGTAAAGCAATTGGGTGTTTCTTCGCGTTGCCAATAGTGATATCTTCGTTAAGATGGAACATTGCAGGTGGCAGGAAGACAATGGTAATGTACACACAACATCCTTTTTAACATGAATGAAGTTTCAAATTCAAGTCATTGTGGTGTTTGTTTGTTTATCAGGTTGCTACTGTCATGCTCTTGTTCATATTATCAGATCCTGTCAAAGCATTGACTTACTTTGTAAGCCCTCCTCCCTCTTTGCTAGCTTCAGTAATGTGTTCTTGTTTCTTTATGGTTTCTCTTCCACAACGATTGCATGACCTTTGTTGGGCTCTTGTAGCTTATGCATGGTCTTCTGGGGCTTGCTATTGGTTCGTTGTGGAGGTATGTGAACTCTTATACTCGTCTCTGTCCTGCACAGTTTTTAGTTCTCGACCACAACAAAAACTTCAGACTGCTAGAAGCTAACTAATATAGACCTTACTGTTTCCTGCCTTTACTCTTTGAGGAGAATGAGTGTAGTTTTGGAAGTAGATTACTTAACACTATCTCATTTACTTATCTGTTCTCAGAATGAGGGCAAGCTGGCGTCTCTCGATTTTCGTAGCCCTGTCATTCCCACTTCTGAACTCTCTCTGGCGAGGGGTACCGGGTACGTTCATGTTCATAGTCATAATCATATTTCCATGTTCTCTCTCTGTCAACTCCGTTCCTACGAGATATGTTGTAACTATGATCATCCTTTACTGTATCCATCTTATGGCATCTGTCTGGAATGAACTCCCATTCTCAAATTTGTCACCAGGATCTCTCCCACAGCTGGAAGCTTGTCCATGATATTAAGTAGAGGCATGTGGCATGCATGTGACGACACCCCCATCGCTCATGGAAACCTGCTTCCTCAAGTCCGGGGAACATCATTACTAATGCTTCAGAACATCCACCGCCAAAGTCCGGTGACACCTTCTCCGACTAAATTTAACAACCTGTAAACATCCAAGAATAAATTAGTGAAGAAAACTGATCGTAGGACGAGAACCAAATTGATAAAATTGGCGGAGGCGATGAGACGGGAAGAGAACGAAATGAAGCGGGGATTTTACCGGGAAGGTAAGTAAACTTAGCGAAATGGATTAAGAAACCCAATAGAGCTGGGAGGAAGACGAATGAACGTGAGAAGGATGAGAAATTTCTCAAGAATTTAAGCAACGTCACCAAAGCTTTCTCCTATGAAGCACGGGGACGTCTGCTTAGTTACCGTACCCGTACCGGAAACGTTTCGGGGACGGAAACTTTACGGGGACAGCACGGGGACAGCTTGGAGACGTTAACAGAAATTAGTTGTTAAGCCAAACTATTTTTCCTGAAACCTAATACTTGTGTTATGTTATGTTGCTTGACTGTAAATATTTTATTTTAAATTTATGACCTAATCTTTATCTTCACTTTATGACTACTTAATATATTTTTACTAGTATATATATGCCGTACCCGTATCTATGAATTTTTGGTTTTGTCGTTTCTCGTCCCCACTCCCGTCCATGTATCTGTTCCCGTATCCGTCCCGGTGCAACATAGGGTTTCTCAACTTCACCATTACTCTGTTCAGCATTGATTTCCTCAGGGACAGAGTCTAACACCCAAAGCTGTTCTGCATCAAAGAGACAAACTTTACTATCTTCATCACACCAAATGAATAAAGGCAACATCATTACATCAGCAGTGAAACCTCATTCGAACACAAAAAAAAAAGTGATCCTCTTTGAATGGCAATACCTGCTTAGGAGGAGAAGCAGAGACACCATATATTTTTGAGGCTTCGAATCTCGATTCTCCCAACGTCGCTGGCTACTCATCAGTCGCCAGCGGAGAAAGAAGACTCTAGATCTCGTTGCCGCTGGATACAAACGCTGGAGAAGACAATGGTTAGAAAAAAATAGGGTAAGGTTAGTTTAGTCTTTTGCATAAGGATGACTGAGGTATTTATGAAAATATCTTTTTTCTTAAGCTAAATGTGAATAAGTGTAGTAAAGAATGTGTATTTATGTAATTTTTCCATTTATGTATGATATGGAATTTGAATGTTTGGATTCACAGTGTATAGAGCTTGATCTTTAGTTTTGGGATTTTGGGTTTCCAAAAATAACTAAAGTTGATGGTATGTCTAGGGTTTGTGAAATACTTTATGGTATGGAATCTGAGATTAAGTTTTGAAAATGGTTTTAATATAATTTAAATTTAAAATGTTCTATATGATTAGGTATACATTAGAGCTTTGGGGTTAAATTTTTGGGGTTTAGGGTTCGAAGGGTTTGGGGTTAAGTTTTGAGATTTAAATTTGAAGTCTGATATAAGATTTGGGAGAAAACGGCCAATTAATACCCGAAATAATCTCATATTGTCTATTCAATACCCAAACTATCTAACTGTGCCATTTGATACCTACACTAAACAGAATTTTGAATTCGATACCCGAAGTCAAACAAAACGGTTTTTTAATACCCGTGACTGACAGCTTGTCAGTAATAAGCTGACGTGGACCGGTTGTGTAGACCGGTTGTGTAGTTGACTCAGCTTGCTTAACAAAAACGATGTCGAACCCGGGTTCCGGGTATTGTTTACGCACCACTAGAGCTGGCGGATTGTTTTTGTTTTTGTATGCATACAAAACAAATATAATTACCAGGAAGACTGAATTATGTTTGGTAGTGTTGCTATTTACTACCTTGTCTTGGCATAAAATGAATTATTATGGTATTATGGTTGTAAATGACGATCCCTGTTTTATGTTATAAGCAATTGTAAAAAAAAAAATTAATTTTTGAAGACATCCAAGTAGCATGATAATATGAAATTTCAGTGTTTTTAAGTAGCAAGATAACATGACATTTCATCTAATCACTTAAATCATTAAGAATGTGAAGTATCATTCTATCATTCATGTCCAAAAGCTCATAACAGAACAAAAAACTTCATAATCCAAAACACTTCATTACAAGAGTACCTAAAAACCTTGCTGATACCAAAGAAGAGTACCTAAAACCTTTTTAAAACAACCATCACCATCCAATTACTCAAGCAGAAGATTGAGTCGGTTGGCTTGCGTTGCTTGGTCCTTCTCCACTCTCCAACATCATTGTCTCTTCCATTCCATCTTTGCTTTGAGTCTTTGCCTTCTTTGGCTTCCGAGGCTTGTAAGGAACACCTCCATTTCTGCATTTGAGTGAGTTATGTCCAAACAAACCACATCTGTAGCATTGCATTGTTCTTCCATGGTTGGTCACCTTCTTTCCGTTTGTTGGTGACTCGTTAATTGCCTTCTTTCTCTTTTCTGGCAGCTTATTCCGACCTTTAGAGGGCTCTCTTGGTGGTGCTGTCAGCATTGATTCACCTGATTTTTTCCAAAATTTGAGACCGTTCATTTCTTTAATGGTATGACTATACTGGGCCACCCATTTGCTAGTCAAATACCAATCTGAAATGTAGTCTTCTGACTTGAGTTCCCTTACCAAGACAACCTTTAAAGCGTGTCTACATGGTATACCTGTCAAATCTACCTTCGACAAGTACATGTCCTCAGCTGCATATGAACCCTATGAGCAATGTTGTTCTCAAGCACTTCATACTGCCCATTAGAGCTAGGAATCGGCACACCACAATTTTTCCTCTCTTTCTCTTCTACAGCCAGGATCTTATCAACTTTCAGACTGTGTCTTTTATTCCATCTCTCAGCCTTTTGTTTCCTAAGCGCAATTCTCACCATTGTTTGCCTCCTCACAGTCTCTAACATCTCTACCAAAGGCATTGCACGTGCTTTCTCAATAGTACTGTTATAAGACTCTGAAAAGTTGTTAAGTGCATCCTCACAACAAGGTCTGGTTCCAAAGAATGCACGGCTACAGCTTTTGGGATTTCTCTGTTCGAAAGCCTCAAGCATATCAACATCATATGCCTTCAACTTCTTTATGCCTGCATCGTAGTCAGCCTCGTTATAGCTGTGGAAAATCTCCCAAAACAAATGCTTCGTCTTCGGTTTCTTTGAATGGAAACGCCTCAAATTCCCATAAATGTGTCGTGCACACATTCGGTGTTCCACTTTAGGCAATTCTTGCTCCACAGCTATTAATAATCCCTGAAACATAAACCAAAATGTTAAATTTTGCATATCTAAAATCAGTGTAAACACAATCTTTATATCAATAACATAAATGTAAAGCTTTGCTAACCTTCTGCCTATCTGAATCAGTGTAAATCCATCACCATTACCAAGTTTTAGATCACCTTTCAGCTTCTGAATAAACCATAACCAACTCTCTGTGCCCTCAACTTGCACAACAGCCCATATGGGGTAAATTTGGTTGTTAGCATCTCTTCCAATAGCAGAAAGCAGCTGACCTTTGGTATCAGATTTCAAGAAACATCCATCGATACCAAAAATAGGTCGGCATTGCGTTAACCAAGCTTCCCGTAGTGCAGCGAAGCACACGTAAAACCTGTCAAACACTTCAAGTACACCATCTTTTACTGATGTTCGCAGGTCCACAGTAGACTCTACATTTGACCTAACAAGAAACAAACGGAAATATATCTTAGTGAACATGAGAATGTGTTGAAAAACAAAGTACAAACAAGCAACTTACTCAAGTATTTCAAGCTTGTAGTCTTTAATCCTTGCAAATTGCTCATCATATTCAGCTTGTATCAGATCCAACGCCTTTTTTCTTGCCTTTCGACACTGATCATCTGAAGCCATCAGGTTATCAGCTTGAATAACCTGAGCTTGAATGAATTTTGGCTTCCTATTAGGCTTGAATGAATTTTGGCTTCCTATTAGGCTGATTCCTAATATCGTTAAGAATCAGCTTTGCAATAACACCTTCAGACAATAACCTACACCGACCATCCTTGTTGCAAGTATGCTCATCTTGGAATGTTTTCACCATCCATTGACTCATTGATTTCTCAAAAGAACAATAGATTCTCCATGGACAAGGTTTTTCACTGAGAGACGCACATCGAGCCTCACACTTAATCGCCCCAGATTTCGTTATCTTAATATTTCAACCACCCATCAGAGCATATTCTAAAACAGCCTCCTTAAACTCTTCCACACTTATAAATACTTGCCTAATTGCTAATTCACCACTTCCTCTCTTCCATCTCTCATAATATATGCGCTCTTCTTCCTCTTCCTCAC
>JABAYD010015409.1:0-16421 GCA_014822095.1 Diplotaxis tenuifolia
TGATTCTACGTAATCGATTGTGTTTTCTCTTCTCCGCGCCCACGTGAGAGACCTTGAACTCGTCACTTGATTTTGTTTCAGAGAGAAGTCTCATCGCCATCGCGATAGCAATCTCTGAACTCGTCACCGATTCTCTTTCCAGAGAGAAGTCTGGTCGCCGTCGTGATGAGTCTTGTCGTCGTCGTGATTGTCACTGATTCTTTTTCCAGAGTGGAGTCTCGTCGCCGTCGTGATAGCAATATCTGAACTTGTCGCCGATTCTTTTTCCAGAGAGAGTCTTGTCGCCGTCGTGAGAGAAGAAAGGGATCTTCGAGAGTGAAACCTAATTTCACTCTTGAGTGTAGCTGGGACTACTTTAGCCATTTACCAATTAGTCATTTAGGTATTTGTGAATATGACCTTAGGCCCAAGGTATTTGTGAATTAGTGTGCTTACTAATGTGTATTTATGCAATTCTCCCTTTTATTTTTTAAGAACTATTTTTGTGATCAAAACTTAAGAAATTTGAGAGAATTTCCCTTCTTTATTTTTAAAAAAATATAAAGATAAAATAAAATAAATTCTCTCATATAGTTATTTTAATTTTGTATCATGAAAAAATTCTCAAAAATAAAATGACCAAAATAATTTTGTTTATTTTGAAATTTGTAATATTTAATTTTTTATTTTTTTTTTTAAATTTGTAGCCATATTTCCAAAACTTCACCTCTAAACCCTAAAATGTAGATTAGTTAAACATAAAGTATAAGTGCATATTTACTCTTTAATAAAAAAATTTAGTCATTTTCTTTATTAATTGTTCTTTTTATGAAATTAAACTAAAAATGATTATCCAAAAAGAATTAAAATAAAAAAATAAAAATAAAGGTGGGTTGTAGTGATCTAAGAATAAACCCTGCAGCAAAATTACGTTATTTTTATTTAAATGGCTATATTTTTATAGCCATATTTTTTTTAATTCTAATGATCCTGTAATGGCTATATTTGTTTTTATTTTCATCTATCTTGTTGACAAAAAAAAAATATTATACATTGTTCTTCTTTTGCCTCATAAAAAAGTTCGAAACGGCGACGTCGCCATCTTTTGATCAAATTATGAGTAGAAAATATCAAATTGCATCGAACTCCCTCCTTTACCCTTAGTCCCCCAAATCCACATCTACCTAGGGTTTCGTATTTTGCTCTTCCTCGAGGAATCGATCTTGCGCTATAACAGGTTTCTCGATTTTTCGATTTGTCAATTCATTCTTTGCTTGAGAACAACCACTTGAATCTCTACCTAGTTTTCCCCAGAAGCTGTGAAATTTCCATCTCGCGCTTTCGATAGTTCATCCAAATTAGGGTATTTTCTCGAGTCTTGGTTCTGAATTCTGATTCTTTGGACTTTATAGGTTCTCAATTTATGGGTTTTTGATTCTTGATCATAATGACACATTAAAGTAATGATTTTTTATTTTTGGTTTTGTGGCTTAAGCAATGGGGAAGAGGAAGTCAAGGGCAAAGCCTGCTACAACTAAGCGAATGGACAAGCTTGACACTGTCTTTAGCTGTCCTTTTTGCAATCACGGCTCTAGTGTCGAATGTCAAATGTAAAACATCCTTCTTTACCTTTAACGAATCACAATATTAGAATTCAAGTCTTTTGAATCTTTCTTTTCAGTAATATGAAGGAGATGATTGGTATTGCCACTTGTAGAATCTGTGAAGAAAGCTTTAGCACTACTATCACAGGTTTCGAATCTCTTATGTTCAGATATATAATCAGTTCTTGCTTTTACATAGTCTCTGATCATTCTTTTGTGTTCTCTTCTTGCAGCTTTGAGTGAAGCTATAGACATGTAAGTACACTATCTAAATTCGAGTTCTTGTTGTCTCTCTTTCACCCTGTTTTTTTTTCTCTAAGCCTCTTAGAAACTAATGCAGCTACAGCGAATGGATTGATGAGTGCGAGAGGGTCAATACTGTGGAAGATGATGTGGAGCAAGAAGAGGAAGTGGAGGAAGAAGAAGTATATGACGAAGAAGAAGAGGAAGATGATGTTGAAGATGAAGAACGTGTGTCTGTTAAAAGGAAGTTTAACTACCGAGATGATTAATCTTTTTTCCAAAACCATGCTAGTTCTTTTTAGACATTGCCCTTACGTTGTATTATCTACTGATACTCGTTGTTTTGTTATCTATCACCTTCGTTTCCTTTTGTTTTCGACTTGCTGAAACGGTAATCTCAGCCTCTGTACATATAAAACCTAACCGAGATCAAGATGAAGACGAGCTTAGTCAAGTTTAGAACCGTTCAGAGCAAAGAAATAATAATCATTCGTGAGAGAGGGGGTTTGAGATTAGTTAACGCTTTCTGAAAATGCACAATCTTGATTATACGCTTACTAGTTGGGTTTGTTTCTCTGTGCGGTTACTACGCTTCTTTTAACCAAAAGAGTAGAGATCAGCTCCTTTCAATATGCTCAGGACAAGATCATCCAAAAACACTTTTTTAATCTACCAAACTTCTAAGACTTACCTGAGATTTGGGGTCGTAGACAATTTAGGAAGAGTTCCAATAAAAAAAAAAACTTATTTGTTTTTGAATTTGTTTTTTAAAAGATATATGAGAACCAAAAACTAATGCTTGACTAGTCTATGACCAGGACAGAGCCTGCAAACTCCTTAATGATCGTTCACTCTTCACCTTTCATTAGGCTAATATCGCCTTGGGCTAACTCCAAAAGTACACATTTAGGCCCAATAAGGCCCACATAACTGTACATCTGTCTCGAACGGGATCTTAGGTCTCTACTTCGTCGTCTCGACGCTACTTTCCCCTCTTTTTCAAAACCACTAAAATCCACGAAAACTCTCCAAACATCGAGCGAAATTGAAGTGACGAATCGTCGGGAATTTCGAAATGAGGAGCTTTTTCAGTCGAGGAGCGAAAGATTCGCCGTCTAGTTCCGCTTCCCCGTCACCGAGATCATACCCTTCGACGTCTCCAGCATCGTCCTCTGCAGTGACGGGACCACCGAGACCCATTCGGCTAGTGTATTGCGACGAGAAAGGAAAGTTCCGGATGGACCCTGAAGCAGTTGCTACTCTGCAGCTTGTTAAGGAGCCCATCGGTGTTGTCTCGGTTTGTGGTAGGGCTCGTCAAGGAAAGAGCTTTATTCTGAATCAGGTAATGGGTCATTCTCTTCTTTGACCCCCCTTACAGTTAGTTCGTTTGATTGATTTTTTGTACATTTGGGGTTTTTTGGCAAATTAGGGTTTGAATTGATTTTGTGATTTTTTTTTTTTTTGTGTAGCTTCTTGGACGAAGCAATGGGTTTCAAGTAGCGTCAACACACAAGCCTTGTACCAAGGGGCTTTGGTTGTGGAGTTCTCCTATCAAACGAACAGCTCTTGATGGATCTGAGTATAATCTTTTGCTCTTAGATAGTGAAGGCATCGATGCTTATGACCAAACGGTAAGTAAAAAAACTTGTTATGAACATTTTACGGTTTCCTTAACATTTTCTGACTCACTTCCTTTTAAATGCAACAGGGTACTTATAGCACTCAGATATTCTCGTTAGCTGTTCTTTTGTCAAGCATGTTCGTGTACAATCAGGTTTGTTTAATTTCCAGTTCTTGCTTGTGCTTGCCTTAAATGTTGTTTTGTGCTTAGGTGTTGTTCTTTTTTGTGTGTTTCAGATGGGTGGTATTGACGAAGCGTCACTCGATCGACTGTCTCTTGTCACTCAGATGACAAAGCATATCCGTGTAAAAGCGTCTGGAGGAACGAGTTCACGTTCTGAACTTGGACAGTTCTCTCCCATCTTTGTCTGGCTCCTTAGGGTAACCATCTTCTATTTTTTGTTGTAAAATTTGTTTCTGTACACCATGGCGTACAGATGCGTATGTATTAACCTTGATATGATTACTTGCAGGACTTTTATTTGGACCTAGTGGAAGATAACCGCAAGATTACTCCGCGTGACTATTTAGAAATTGCCTTAAGGCCGGTTCAAGGTAGTGGAGGAGACATTGGTGCCAAAAATGAGGTAAGAGTTGCATGTGCTAATATATTTTTGGTATGTTCATTTAGATAGTCATCCAGTCTTGAGATCGAGTGTAATGTTAATGAGAATGTTATTTTTATTGCAGATCCGAGATTCTATCCGTGCACTTTTTCCGGACCGAGAGTGTTTTACCCTTGTAAGGCCTCTAACCAATGAAAAGGACCTCCAGAGACTTGATCAAATTCCGGTTAGTATCATTCTTTGCACACTAAGCCGAATGGTTTGGATGTTTGTATAATGATGGCTTACATAAAGTCCCGTGTGTCTATGCAGTTGGAAGATTTGAGAGGTGAATTTGCTGCTGGCCTGGATGCTTTGACCAAGTTTGTTTTTGAGAAGACGAGGCCCAAACAGTTAGGGGGTACTGTGATGACCGGTCCTATACTTGTTGGTATTACACAGTCTTATCTGGATGCGTTGAATAATGGTGCTGTGCCAACAATAACCTCATCTTGGCAGGTTTGATATCTCTTTTCATAAATGGTTAAAAATCTGACACTTGAAGGATTTGACTGGGGTTTGGGATGTGTTCGCTTTCTTATTTTCCATCAGAGACTTCATACATTGATTCTTCTTGATTATGTTCTTGTAGAGTGTTGAAGAAACCGAGTGTCGAAGAGCATATGATTCTGGTATAGAAGCTTATTTGGCTGCCTTTGACCAATCAAAAGCCCCTGAAGAAGTAAGTGCTTGTCTGTAGCCTCCCGTTATCTGTTATTTATGACTATGATTCATACCAATTGTGCTATATAGGGTGCACTGAGGGAAGAACATGAAGAAGCAGTTCGAAAAGCCTTGGCTATGTTTAACGCCAATGCTGTAGGGGCTGGTTTAGCAAGAAAGAAATACGAGGATCTTCTCCACAAGGACTTGAAGAAAAAATTTGCGGTAATCGACTATAAACAGTCTATGCAGTAATAAAAGTACTTGTTTTCGAAATCGTACTGTTTTATTTATATTTCTCGTTTTCTCAACTTTACATGAATTGGCTCTTCTAACTGTGTTATGCTGATATGGACTATCTTTTCTTGATTTAGGATTACAAAAGAAATGCATTCATGGAGGCAGATATGCGATGCACGAGTACTATCCAAAGCATGGAGAAGCAGCTGAGAGCAGCTTGCCATGCCTCTAATGCAAATATGGATAATGTTGTCAAGGTTAGTTACTTATGGATATATATTTTTGACTAGATGTACCAACGATGGAAGTTTCCGAGATTTTGGTTGGTTGCTGGTTGTTTTACTTATGGTCAATTGTGTCTCAGGTTCTAGAAGCTCGTTTGTCAGACTACGAAGCATCATGCCATGGGCCAGGGAAATGGCAGAAACTTTCTATGTTCTTGCAACAAAGGTATTTACTACTAGTCCCCCCCCCCCACTGATTACACTTTACGTGTCTGTTTCTTTAGAGGTTTACTCATATATTTTGCCCATTTTGTTTTCTGTTTTTAATCATGCAGCTTGGAAGGACCTATATATGATCTCACCAAAAGGCTTATTGATAACATCGCAATAGAGAAAAATTCACTTGCAGTGAAATTCCGTTCTGTTGAAGATGCGATGAAACATCTAAAGCAGCAGTTGAATGATAGCGAGAGATACAAGCAGGAATACCAGAAACGTTATGATGAATCCAACATCGACAAGAAGAAGCTGGAAGATATATACAGAGAGCGCATAACTAAACTACAGGGGGAGAACAGTTCACTGAATGAGCGATGCTCCACTTTGGTTAAAACATTGGAATCTAAACAAGAAGAAATCAAGGAATGGAAAAGAAAGTACGACCAGTTTGTTTTGAAGCAGAAAGCCGTTGAAGATCAGCTTAAATCTGACATGGAAGTCCTTAGGACACGAAGTACTACTTCTGAAGCTAGGCTTTCGGCAGCTAGAGAACAAGCCAAATCCGCTCAAGAAGAGACAGAGGACTGGAAAAGGAAGTATGATTATGCTGTGGGAGAGGCGAGAGCTGCTCTTCAAAAGGCTGCTTCAGTGCAAGAACGTTCAGGCAAGGAAACTCAATCGAGGGAAGATGCTCTTAGGGAGGAGTTTTCATTGATTATAACTGAAAAGGTATCTTTCTTTGTCCCAGTTCGTTAACAGACGACTTTAAGATTTCTAATTATCAATACATTTACGGTTAACTGATTGCAGGATGAAGAAATTAAGGAGAAGACTACAAAAATTGAAAAGGCAGAACAGTCTCTGACGGTTTTAAGATCAGAGTTGAAGGTGAGCTTTTCGCTATGATAGTATTATCCATTTTAACTTTGTCTTGTTAATTCTATCCTTATATGGGATCTAAGCTTGTGTGGTGTGTTTTGCAGGCGGCAGAGTCTAAAATCAGAAGCTTTGACGTGGAAACAGCGTCACTGAAACTGGAGCTAAGGGAAATGATTGATAGGTTAGACAGTGCCAACACAAAGGCTCTAGCATATGAGAAAGAGGCTAACAAGTTGGAACAGGAGAAAATCCGTCTGGAGCAGAAGTACCGATCTGACTTTGAAAGATTCGATGAAGTCCAAGAGAGATGCAAAACAGCTGAAATCGAAGCTAAGCGTGCTACTGAAGTGGCAGACAAAGCTCGAGCTGATGCCGTCACTTCCCAAAGGGAGAAAAGTGAGAGTCAGAGCTTGGCAATGGAAAGACTTGCTCAGATCGAGCGAGCTCAGAGACAAATCGAAAACTTAGAGAGGCACAAGACAGACTTGGAAGATGAACTGCACAGACTTCGCGTGTCTGAGATGGAGGCTGTGTCCAAGGTTACAGTCTTAGAAGCAAGAGTCGAAGAAAGAGAGAAAGAGATTGAGTCATTGTTAAAGCTAACCAACGAGCAGAGGGCGCATAACGTGAAGTCGTTGGAGAAACTGTTGGATGAAGAGCGTAAGGCTCACATAGCTGCGAACCGAAGAGCTGAAGCTCTTTCTCTTGAGTTGCAAGCTGCACAGGCAACCGTTGATAATCTTCAGCAAGAATTAGCTCAAGCTAGGTTAAAAGAAACTGCACTAGACAACAAGATCAGAGCTGGGAGTTCTACACGTGGGAAACGGACCAGAATGGAAGATGCTGTTGATATGGATGTGGACATTGGAGAGACAAGTGATAGAATCTTGAGGACTAATAAACGATCGCGAAGCGCAAGAGGAGATGGCAATGGTGCTTATGAAGATGGTGTTTCAGTATCGGATACTCAAAACCAGCAAGGAGAAGAAGAGGAGGAAGCAGAAGATTACAGGAAGCTAACAGTGCAGAATCTTAAGCATGAACTGACTAAGTATGATTTCGGACATTTGATACTGAACAAAGGACATCAGAACAAGAAAGAGATTCTTGCTTTGTATGAAGCTCATGTTCTTCCCAAGAAGGCGTTAGAGAAAGAAGAGGGAAAGAGACAGTGACAAGCAACTTCGCGGAACAAACTCTGTACAGAGTTAGGGGAGAAAACATGTCTTAATCTTGAAGTTTCTATCTCTAGAGATTAGTAAAGAGTTTGCAGGCTCTGACTTAAGTATTGTGGTATCGAAACTGAGGTTTAGGGTTTATGAGTGTTTTTGTGTTGCTATTTGAATGTGTGAAGGGGGGCTTGACTCGGTTTGGTGTTGGACTACAGATTTGTAGACTTTTATGTTTTTTTTAAGAATTCTGTTGTACTTTTGAGTTTGACCGTTTGCTTTGGATTTCATTTTTAGACTTTCATCTCAGTTAACAGACAATTAGTCTTTAGACTTTTTAATTCGTCGACTCTCTTTCGTCTTCTGAATTCTCTTGATCTAATTCAACTGCTTGCTTTGGATATTGGTATATCTATCCTATTAAAACAAGTTTTTTTTATCTACCGATACAAGTTATCATTTAAATTTAGACTATTTTTTTTCTTGAATATTACAAATAAATAAATACACACTATATAGTTGATTGGACCGCATTACTTAAATTAAATCTACACGATTAATATATGTAAACCAAATTTAAAAAAAAAAAGTTTATCAAAATATGGAAATCTACTACTTATATGAAACCAACAGATTCATATCTTAACAGTTCTTTAACAAATATAAAAATCTACTAATTATATAAAATTAATAGGTTTTAGAAATAGTAATATACTGTTTAATATCCAACAGTTCTTTCCAAAAATGGAAATCTAATAATTAAATGAAATTGATATTTACAGATGTTTAATATATATATTTTCTAAAATTAATTATTAAGCACTTATATAAATTATAAACTTAAAAAATGTTAATATATTTTAATATTAAATAACAACCACTCTGTTTTGATAAATTTCAATCGTATATTTTTATTTTTATTTTAAATTAAATATAAAGCAAAACCAAAAATCAAATGTAAAAACTAAAAACATAGGCTATATTTTTATTTTTTTCTTTACAAAATAAATTATTGCAATTGTTTTTTTTTAAATCATCTTTCGATTTAAATTAGATGTTTGATTATTTGAGATTTGTTTATTAGTAATATCAGTTTATACTAATTCAGCAGATTTAAAAACTAAAAACCAAAACCAAAATATGAAAATCAAAAAATATTAAAATTAAAAACTAAAAATTAAAAAACAAAATCTTAAACAAAATTTGAAAAAAAAACTAAAACTAAAAAAACTAATGCAAACCAATCATCACCACAAATTTTGGACTATTGATTTTATGCCAAAACTTATTTTAAATAAAGACAAAAACAAATTATATAAATTTTCAAGCAAAAACATTTCTGCGCTTGGAAAGCGCGGGTCAAAAGCTAGTTACGTTTTAATTTTTGGTCGAATGCAGGGGTAGGCTTTTTGATTTTAATCAATGTTTTGAAACCCGGGCACCGAACCGGACTATCTCCCGGGTCACCGGGTCATTGGGTTGACCGCGGGTGAACCTTGGGTTAATAAATTAATTACATTATTTTATAATAATATATTAGTTATGAAAATAAAAAATAGAAACTAAAGGTAAGTATTTATTAAATATTTTTTTCAACTATTTACTAAATTTTATTAAACATAAAATAATAGTTTAAAAATATATATAATTTACGTTTTGGAAAATAGTTAACTTTAAGTTTCTATATTTTTATTTACACTTGAAATACAAAATATCAAAAATAGTTTAAACACTTTTTTGTAATAAGTTAAGAACTTAAGAGATTCAACATATAATAAAAAAATATCAAAACTTAAAATTCATAAATTTTTAAATTTTAAAGTGAATAGTAAAATCAAAATTCAAATTTCAAAATAAACCAAAAATAAAACATCATTACAATATATTATTGATGACAAAAGAAGCTAACACCAAATTATATAAATTAATATTTGTTTCTTTTTCCTATCATTTACTTTATTTTCCTCCGATGATAGTTATATATTTATAAAATCCTAAAACTCACAAATAAAATAGTGTAATTGATATTATATATGATAATAAAATAAGAAATTTTAATTAAAACATATTTTTTTTTTAAAACGTGATATTTATTTATTGGTTCAACCAGTGGTTCAACCGGTACCGGGTTCTGAGTTTTAGTGGTTTTTACAGGTTTTATTGGGTTTTTAAATATTGGTTTTTTCACAAAATCCAAACCATAATTATTTTGGGTCACTTAGTTTACCGGTTCAACCGCGGGTCCGGATCGGGTTTCAAAACACTGGTTTAATGTATAAAACATCACCATAATAAGTGTATAAGAAATAATCCATTCATTATCTTTTAACATAGTATAGTTATCACATGTAGTTTTCCGGTTTTAATGATTGTGTAGGAAAATCATGTTTTTAAAATTTTTATTGTGAATTGTATTTTTTAACTTAAAACCAATTGAAAATTAGTGGATTGACCCAAATCAGTTATATATTACTCATGTTCCATTCATATTTTTGATGTGGGTTCTTTATCCCAATAAACTTTTCTTCGAGATAGTGGTGAATTTAACCATTAATTTCGAAATCTATCATACACTCTCCGAAATAATGCTCTTTTTCTAGCTATTTCGGTGGAACTGAGTTTTCTATGAGTCATCAACTAATGGGATAATCGACCCAATGTCCAAGTCGGATTAATGGATCAGAGTATAAATCTGCTCTGATACCATGATAAGTTTCTTAGACTTCTAATTTATAACTAATTGATTGACCTAAGTCATTTATATATTATTCATGTCTATTACATCTTTTCAATGTGAGATTTTTTATTCCATCGTAACGATTAAAATCTATACATTGGTTTGGTTTGTATTTTGTTATTAATATTTTCTTAGCATGGAAGGGTTTTTAATGGTTTTTAAAAGGTTTTTTTATGTCATTTCTTCCTGTTTCTAGAAAAAAAAACAATACTTTCATAACTGTTGAATTCTAAACAAAAGTCTGAATGGTCTATAGCAACCGCCGTGTACGTTAATTTACAAAAATTACATCTACAAATAAAATGCTCTGAATGTTACAAGAAAAAAATAAATACCTATGATAATTCATAACAACTGTTCAATTTAGTCAACCACTTAACTCTGAACTAACACAGATGCCAACTTACATGAATCAAAACTAAACCGAACAAAATTAAATAAAAACCTACCCTACTTTTTCACCATTAAAGAACAGAACTGACTTGTTACACAGGGTGCAAAGATTAGGTCCACCGTCTAATTCTGACGATATCTACCTTCCAAGTCTCGTCAAAATATGAAGGGCCCGACTGAATTTAAAACAATCTTTCGCATACACACTTACCATATTTTAATTAAAAATCCTCCTAATCTATAATTGTTTCCGACAGAGCATGCGAAAATTAGTTTGTATCATATCAATAAACTTTAGAATTTCGAGAATTATTAGATTCCCAATTTTATAAATTGATGCGAATAAAATCAAAAACTAAAAACCATACAAAAAAACCGAGTATATACCCCCAAAAATGTTAAATGTACACGGCGTAAACTTTATTATAGCAATAACTAACTTACTCCTAATTACTAAAACCCCCAAAACTTTTCAAAATGTTCAAATCCCCCCTCCTCCTTCCCTCTCCAAACTATTCAAAATCGCCGCCACCTGAGAAACCGACGGCCGACTCCTCCGCGAATTCCCGACGCAAGCCAAAGCAACCTTCGCTAACCTAATCACCAAACACTTGATCTCACTCTGAACAACAATCCTCGGATCCAAAAGCTCAGCGAACCTCTGCTCTTTGATCAAAGGCGTCGCCCACTTCACTATCGCTCCATTTTCGCTTCTCCTCCCACTCAGAATCTCAAGCAAAACGACGCCGAATCCATACACATCGCTCTCTTTGCAATAACCTTCCTCAACGTACCAAGAAACCTCCGCCTTCTCGCGCGGGATCAAAAACGCGAATCCGTAATCCGAAACCTTCGCCATGAACTTCTCGTCCAAGAGAATATTCGACGACGTGAAACCACCGTGGACGATTCTAGGGTTTACGATCTCGTGTAGATACTCCAAACCTCTCGCCGCTCCCGCCGCGGCTCTGAGACGTTTCCGCCAGTCGAAAACGGTAGTTGTAACCGCCGATTCGGAGTCTCCGTGTAAGTGATCGCTCAAGGTTTTCGCTTCTCCGACGAATTCTGTGACGACGATCCTCTCGCCGGGAGCTTCGGAGAAGCCTAGAATCGAGACGACGTTGGGGTGGAGAACGGAAGAGAGCGTTTTGAGAACCGTGGTGAAACCGGAACCCGGTTTGCTTAAAACTAAACCGGGGTGGATTCTTTTGACCGCGACGAGGTTTTTGTGGGATGGGATAACCGCTGCGTAAACCGTTCCTAACCGACCACTACCGATGATTCGTCGTTGGCTAAATCCGTCGGTTGCTGAATCTAGTTCGGTTAACGGGTAAGTGGTTCCTGCCGGTTTGGTTTTGGGGAGGAGAGATTCGTCGGACCGGATTGGTTTCTTTCTGCATAGTAAGAAGAGGAAGATGATGAGAAGAAGGAGGAAGAGTGAGAGAAGAGACAGAACCGACGCGTAAGCGATTTTCTCAGATTTGTCCATCTGAAGAGGAAATCACTTATTCAAGAATGTCTGATTATGATTATGGGGTGGTTTGCGTGTATATAGGAGAAGAAGAATGTAATACGTCTAAATGGTCACAATATATTCATTGAATGGACTCTTTATTTCAGGGAAACTAAAAAATAGTTTGACAAAAAAAAAAAAAAACTAAAAAATAGTTACTTTTCATTTTACTGTATGAAGGAAATATTTGGCTTACAACGGAAATAAATATTTGTTTTGCTATTTATGAACATGGAAATATTACTAAATTCATTTTTTTTAAAAATAAAAAGATTACTAAATTCTTTAAATTCTAAAAATTATGTTACGTTATTTTCTTTACATTAGAAAATTATGAAGATCTACTAAAATATGATATTTGTTATTCTGTTACAAAAATAATATTTTGTTATTATCTAAAAAATGATGTTTTGTTATTCTGTTACATTTAGATGCATTAAATTTTCATAAAATAAATATATTATGCATAAACTAAAATAGTTACATTTCATTATATGAAGGAAATATTTTTTAACAGCAGAAAGAACTAATATTTGTTTAGATATTTTGTTATTATATGTACATTATGAATTTATGATGGCGCATTACTTTCCATAAAATTAATATATTATGCATTAAAATTCTGTTCATATATTTATGGTAACGATAAAATATTTCTGGAAACAAAAAAAATTATAAGTTGAAAAATACTAATGTTACAAAAATATATGAAAACAATAGCTTACTAGGTGTTTGCGGATATGATTATCTTATAAATTATATTTTTTATTAGTATATAAAACTTAATTTTTAATTAATTAATATTTAATTATGCATTTATCATTTTCTATTTTTTTATTAAAATATAATTCTGATAATAATATAATATACTATATAAGAATTATCTTTTAATTACAATTGTTATATATACATATATATTGTGTTGATTTAATTATATAAGTATATTATATAAAATTATTTTTTAAACGGATTACAACTTCGGAAAAAAAAGATGCAATCTATATAAAATTAAAAAAAACTTACATTTCTTGTCGAGCATTAAAAGTATACTTATATAAAATGAAAAGCACTTATGTTTCAATTGTAAACACGAAAAATATACCTCTTGATAAAATTAAGTTTCTCAACATTTGATTAGTTTAAATTTTAGCAAAATTTAAAAATTGGTTTATTTGAAGAAATAAATTTTAGCAAAAAATAATAGTTCGGTAACATTAATTTTCATGTAAAATAATTTAACTATTCATTAAGAATATAAATGACTTAACGAGTTTAAGTTTTAATATGAGATTTCAAAAATTAATTCAAAATCAGCATAAGATGTTACTACTTATGTTTTCAATTATCAAAAACAAAATTAATTATAAAATTCAATACTCACATATCAAAAATATTTTTAAAAATATAATCAAATAAATGCTTTTGTTTGATCTCTATTTAGTTATAATTGTTTATATTTTAAATTTTATGTTTTATAGTAAAAAATATAGTTTCAAGATAACAACATAATACATAAGAATTAGCTTATTTTCTAAAATTAGAAAAATATTAATAGAAATTTGTTTTAATTATATAATAAATTATAATATAAAATTATTAAAAACATTACAACGCTCACATATCAAAAATATTTTTAAAAATATAATTAAATTAATTTTTTTTTGTTTGATTTCTATTTAGTTATAATTTTTTGTATTTTAAATTTCATAATAGAAATATAGTTTAAAGATAACAACATATTACATCAAAATTATCTTATTTTCTAAAATTAAAATATTATTAGTAGAAATTTGTTTTAGTTGTACAGTAAATTATATATAAAATTATTAAAAACATGACAATAAGAAAAATTACCTAAAATCATAAGGAAAATACATTAAAATTATCTTATTTTTCAAAAATATATAATATTATTAATATAAATTTATTTTTAAATATAATACATTATATATTAAATTAATAAAAATATGACAAATAAGTCAATCTACCTAAAGTCGTGTAAAAATAGACAAACGAGTAAATTAATTTTATTCATATAAATTCGTTTTTATATATAATAAATTATATAAGAAATTACTAATAATATAACACATAAGTAATATTAGCTCGAGTCATAAAGCATGTGACAAATCAACAAAATCAGCAAAATCAATTCATAAGTAATAGTATAGATTTGTAACGATAAAAATATTTGGAGTCACAATCAACGAGCTTTTCTAATTCATTTTGTATTTAAAATAATAAATAGGTTATAGAAACGAGGATTCACTATCCAATTAAATTTGTAAGAGAATGAAAAAAAATGTCGCCAAAAAAAGCCAAAAAAGTATATGAGAACCAACGTTAACAACAACAACAAAAATTGGTAAATTGTAAGCAAAATACACAAATATTAAAAAAAAAACAAAAAGGGTGGATAAACAATTTTGACACATGATTCTTCTTGAAAAATGCCAAAATAACAGAAATTCGATTTTAAATACAAAAATTTAATACCATACCCATACAGAATCTCGATAGATGTAATGCATTCTTCAATATATAGTACTGAATTATAGAAAAATGAAAAAATGAGAAATACCATAAAATAAGTTTTATGTAAAATACGATACTATATAAATAAACAATATTTTATTTATTATACAATATATTATATATAATACAATATTTATATGTAGATATAATATATATGTTTAAACTCATAAATACCAAATTAGATTATAAACATAAGTATTAGTTTTTTAACTGAGTTCTAAACAATAACTTTTTTTAATTGGATTATTGAATTATAACAATAGGCTACCAAAATAGATGGATTATTCAAACTAAATTGGTAATTTAATGCTAATTGAAGAATTGACGTTTTCTAAACTAGACATGTCTAGTTAATTCGGTGTTGTGTTTTGTTATTACACACTAGAGACGGATTTATGCAGATTATTATATTGTTCAATCTGTACATATAAACCGATAATCAAAAACTGAATTGGAACCAAATTGAGAAAACCAAACTTCAAATCGAACCAATGTTCACAAATAGTTCTTATATTTTAAAAAAACAAATAACTGAAATCAAATTGGAACCAAACTAAAAACCGAATAGATATCCAAATATCAAAGATATATTTTATATACTTAAAATATTAGTTCTATTTAATTTTAAAATATTTTTAAAATTAACCGAACTATCAAAACAAATAAATATCCATATATTTTTCATCTTAAATATTTTTAACTTATCTAAATATACGAAAGATTGAACTGTTCGAATAATTTTTACCAAAATTCTCAAATATTTAATTTAAAAACAGAAAAAAAAAAAATTCTTTACCTGATTTATCCGCACTATCTGAAAACTGAAACCAAAGTTTCATCAAAAATTAACTAGTTAGTTCGTATCAATGTAATTCAAAAATTAACTAGTTAGTTCCTATCATTGTAATTCAAACGACACCCAACTGAAATAACCAAACTTAACCGAATTTCATATGAAAAATTAACAGTTTTTATATTCTTAAAATCTAAAAATTAAATGCTAAAATAATAACCGAACTTAACAAAAAATATGCCGAATTATACAAATTTGCCATACTCACCGAACAATTGTGTGGCTGTGTAATCGGTTAAGCAGCGTCGTTTTAGAACAATGATGCCATGTAGTGTCTAGTTGCCTTTAACGAAAAGTATGTTGTCTCATTGGAATAATAACATGATTATTTTGAAAACATGTATGACTTTGTTTTTTTGGTCAACATATGCATGACGTTCATATTAGTATCTAACAATACGTTTAGTAAAATCAATCCTTGCAAGGTTTCAAAACTGTTGTTCCCTGTCTCTCGTAATCTCTCCTGATTGGAAGAATGCATCATTTTTATGTTGAGGTGGTTGGTCACGAACTCAATTCCAATCATTTGGTACCAACAGCTCTGATCTTAAAGTCTTTTTAGTTAGGCTATTTCGACGACTTAGGAATTGTTTTGTAACCTTGTTTCTAGTGCTAAGAGTTTAGTGGTCGAAGAAACTGTTAATTCAGAGTTGTGAGATGAATATGTTTTCACAATGGTGAAATATACAGTGCAGTTTCGATTGGGTAGCGCATAATTCTTCTAAGTATTCATGTGTAATAATAGATTTTGACATTGAATGTGATATTAAAATCTATAAGAGGCTGTAATCTTATATCCACGTATTGGTTAATGAAAAAAAGTCGATGTAAACAGAAAAAAATGGAAAAAAAAAACAGAGCGGGTTGACCTTTTAGGCTAGGTTGCATGGAAACGGAAACGGATACACGGAAACGAAACGTTTCGAAACGTGGAAACGTAATTTT
>JABAYD010015411.1:0-10565 GCA_014822095.1 Diplotaxis tenuifolia
AAATAATAATATTATTTGGTATAAAACTGAATAAACCGAAAATCGGTAGTATAAATACCGAACCAAACCAAACTAAATATGGTTCCAATATGATAGCTAATTTTTATAAACCGAATAACTGAAAACCGAATAAAACTGAATCGAAACCATACCGAACACCAGATTGAACATGCCTACGCAGAATAAACATTATATATATATAACTAGGTTAAGAGCGCGCGTTATAATGTTCATTCCGCCTAAGCCGTAAAGTACCTTTTAGTAAAAAAACAGGTACACCGTACATGTACGCTATAAATTCCCCACATTAAATACAGCCGTTGGGGCGTTACCAAATCAAAAAAATGCAAGGCGTGTCTATAGAAGTGACCTAAACACCGTGTCGTTTTCTTTGCACCACTCTCCTTCATCAACGGCCTCTTTTAGCGAACATAATTGCCGTTTTCGGGACCACATACGTGTACTCAGTCGACATGTGTGTATTGTATAGGGAAGTTGAGTAGACGACAAAAGACAAAGACCCGTAACCAAAACAATCAAACCGAACCAAACGAAAGCATTTGAGGCAAAACTAAACCACAATGTTCTATTATTATTTGACTTTGAACAAACCAAACCGTTCGATAATAAACAAACAAACAAGAAAAGATTCTCTCCTGCTCTGTTTTGTTGCATCCGAGAAAATCAGAGCACGTGTTCATGATCTCGAAAGGAGTTATTCGTATACACAGATCAACACTTTGACGGTGGATTACATAAAGAAATCGAGAAATCCAATCCAAAGTTTATTATTTTCGAATCAGTAAAGGGAAGATAAAAACAAACAGAGTAGAGAAACAGAGAGAACCATCTCTGTTTTTACTCAACCAGTATTCTGTAGACCAGCAGCAGCACCCTTCATGGTCAAGATTAGTGTATCTTCCAGTACAGGAGCGTATTGGCTCGTGGGATTAAGCTCGATGAGTTCTTTGCTCTATTCAGCAATCTCCTTAGAGATGTGAGGTCGTAGAGTCCCATGGTAACTCGGATCACGGATTCTCCTCAATGTATAAGCTTGACAGACATTGAGAGTTGTGATGTTAAGAGTCACGAACTCTCAGTCTCTGTTTCAAGTAAGGATCTTCTTGAAGAAGAACTTTGTGTCCAGCAGTCTACAAAACAGAGAGCAACATTCAGAACTAAAACAACAATGCTCTGTTTCAGAAATTAAGAAAGCTCTGTTTCAGAAATCAAGAATGCTCAGTTTCATCGAAGTTGGCTCTGAGTTTATCACCAAAAGGCCATAGCTGTTCTAAGACAAGAAGCTTATCGTACAAAGCAGCGATACCTGGGTCTTCCTTAGCGAACACAATTTGGATTAGATCATTGGTGACTCTAAAGAAAGGCCAGTGTTTGTACATATCCTGAAGCATGTGGAGGTTCTTGACGTCTTTCTCAACCACATGCTTACTCGCTGCTCCGAATCCAAGCCATACAGGGAGATGGAACCTCGTCTGAGTCCAAACAAAGATCCACGGAGGTCTGCTTTCAATTCCGCCACTTGGTTTACGCTTTGAAGGTCTGCTTCCTATGTTCATACGACTATACTTTAGCTCTGGTGTAGCCTGCATAGGCTTTCATGAGATTCTTGTGAGTTATACGATCATGTCCGAAAGAGATTCTGCTTTACTCTCCTACGGGACATGCCCCATCATTACCGAGAATCTTGGTGGCATCTTCAGTACCTTGCCATGGTGTTAAGGTCACCGTGATCAAGCTCACAAGTATACTATTCATAAAGACAAAGCCAAAGAACACGCATATAGAGTACAAAAGATAAGTATTGGATACATAATAAGTGACCACATGAGGTGGAAATGGCACGGCCTTCCAGTTCCCTCCAGCAGGAGTTGCACCTCATGTCAAGCTGCTACACACCTGAATTCATATCAAACTCGATGAGGAATCAAGCGCCAATTAAAAATTTCCACTCTACATAGTCCTCTCGATTTAGAGGTCCCATATCTACATCACGAGTCAGAAGCCAAAGCCAATCGTTTAGACAACTAGGGAGTAAGAAATGAAATGTTAAAATCACCAATCAAAGACACAGATTTGATTAAATTCATTCTAACTGCTGCAAATTAAATCATATCAAAAACTAGATGAAGAATCATGTTCTAAAAACTTTAATCCTCCAATATCCTCTTTATTCATAGTTCAATTTTTTTCAGTAACAACACAGATCTGACTAACCAACATCCATTGTAACTGCTGCAAACACAAATTTGTACAATAGGTTGCTGGAAATACAAACTAAGCAACAAAACTTGTCGCAGTACGATGTAGGTTTACAGTAACCAGTAAAGTACCAAACTTACTGTGATAATCTTTACTGATCACGAATCGATTTTTCAGGACGAAAATTCTGAATAGACTCCAGAGATCTGCAAAAGTAGAAATTAGGGGGAACATTAAGAGGATGTGCACACAGGCTCCAAAATTAGGGTTTGTACATCATAAAGCTCGAAGAGACAGTTAGATGACTAACGGAGACAAAGAGGTTCAGTAATTTGAAATCTGAAGAAGCTTACCGAGAGAGCGAGGAAGAACAATGATCGAGGAACGGAATCTGCAGAAGACCACAAAATAAAAGAGCAATCAAAGTATCTCAAAACATGAATTGGCGAAGAAGCAGATACGAACGCAAGGATCATTACGTTACCTCTTTGCTGATTTTGATGTCAGCGCGAGAAAGCAAGATTTGTAAATATTTTCAGAAATAATTAGGAGCAAAGACAATGACTTTAGCCGTTGAGCTTGGATGTTGACTGTGAATATCATCAAACCGGCTCTTTTATGTAATCTGAGAAGCCTGTGTAAGTTATTTTGTATGGGCCTATAAAGTTCATTAAACAGACCCGACAACGAGTCGTCTTCTTCCAAGTTCATTGTTTATCCCACATCGCTTACCGAAGATGCAGAACCTGAGTTTATATGGCGATGGAGTCACGAATGTGATTGTCCCTTCGGGGAATTCCGATAAAATTGGAACGATACAGAGAAAATTAGCATGGTCCCTGTGCAAGGATGACACGCACAAATCAAAAAATGGTCCAAATTTTTTTGTTCCTTTTTTTCCTTCCAGATTGTTGTTCTTCAATCAATTTTTTTCGTTTTCTGGAGTCGTCGTTCAAGTTTTTGATGAACGTTCTGCAAGTTATGAAGCTCTTAACTCTATGTTTTATTCAATCTTAGTTCGAATTTGAGGAAACACAATGCTTTTAGGTTTCAGAATTAATGGATCTCGAACCCTAATTTCGCAGTTTTTGTTGATCGTTCATGTAATTTGATTTTAAGATCAGTTTTCACAATCCTGAGTTAGATTTTGCTGATTATTCTGGCGAAATTGACGGTACCCATCGTTGCAACTCCGATGATCGGAAACCTAATTCCCAATTCTTGAATGACAACAATTGGAACTTGTTAACCACCTTCCCGATACAAATTAAATTGAACTGGATACCGATTTGGTCATTTATCTGCTGGTTTTGGAGAATCGGTTCCTCTCTAAACCACCCTTGGCGTCCCGGTACAAATTAAATTGAACCGGATACCGATTTGGTCATATATCTGCTGGTTTTGGAGAACCGGTTCCCCTCTAAACCACCCTTGGCGTCTCCATCATCTAGAGAAGGTCCAGATGCTTCAAATAATGGCAGGATTGTAAAACGACCGATCTGCTGCACCAATTAAGTCAACTTTACTTCGTTATTCAACAACAGACTTAGAATCATAAGAGTACATAAATAGTTTTGATGTTAATTAACCTTTGCGAGTGGGCTCTCTGTTCTCCATCATGTTAACTGGTGGGTTTGAGAAAAAGTCAGGCTTCTGGTGTTGTGGATAGAAGTTATTTGCTGGTTGGAGGGCTGTACGTTTGACTGACTCATATTCATTTCTTAGCTGGTCATACATTTCATCAAGTTTCCTCTTCTGTCTGCGTTTAAGGAAAACCAATGTAGCTTGTTATTACAGTTGAGTTTAAGATGGAAAACAGAACCAGGCAAATAAGTTGTACGTTAAAATACTGACCTTGATTTCTCGGAGAACTTCTCTTGGAGCTCTTATTTATCATCTGACACCTCTTTCCCATCTTCTGGTATGTTGTCTGCATCTGCTCCATTTTCTCGCTAAACTTTGCTTGCATACCCTCATATTTGTCGCGACACTGCGCAACAACTCTATCCATCTTGCACTGCATTTCTAAGTCTCTTTGCGAGATGTAAAACATTACACTTCGGTATGCACTCTTCATCACTAGATTCAATTTTAAAGAAAACAGGGGGTTGTTGAACCTTAAACATGTTGTTATGCAAAAGACACAGAATGGAAAGAGTAATAGCATTTGAGTTTAGAAATTTCAAACACAGAGAGAAAATTGTTCAACTGAAGAACATAATTGAAACTGGAAAAATCTACCAAGAGGAAAAAGGGCTACATTAAGGGAAATGATACGTATTTTGTGGAGAAATTCCAGCCATCGCCATCTGGAAAATAAGAAAAGCTATAGCGTCTATGCGTACTCGAGCACAACAACTTACATTTATCCATTCTTCATTTGGATTGGTATCCACATGTTTCATTAAACTAAGACAGACAACAAAGATGGACTGTCAAGACGGGAGTAAGACAAATAAGGCTAAACTGAAGATATAAAAGTAGGTTAGGGAAGTTTTCACCTCTTAGAGAGTACTTGATCACAAATGGGACACGCCCCATCATTGCTGAGAATCTTGGTGGCATCTTCAGTACCTTGTCATTCATGATGTTAAGGGCAAGCTCACAAATATACTATATTCATCAAGACAAGGCCAAAGAATACGCATATAGAGTACAAAAGATAAGTATTGGATACATAATAAGTGACGAGGGGAAATGGTCCGGCCTTACAATCCTTCCAGCAGGCGTTGCACGTCATGTCAGCCTGAAATATAAGTATAAAGTATACGAAGCTACTACGCACCTGATAATTAAATCATATTCAAGCTAGATTAGAGTTCCATACTTCCATTTGTTACACCACGAGTCAGAAGGCAAAGTTAAGACTAAGAAATAATGAAAGAGTAGCATCAACACAGATTTTGATCAAGTTCATTATAAATGCTTCGAATTTAATTCATACTGAACAAAGGCGAAGAATCATGCTCTAATTGAATCTTTCCTCTCCACAAAATAATCCTCTTAGTTTCTGGAAATACAAATTATATCCAAATTAGGTAGGAAGAACAATGATCGAGGAACGGAATCTTCAGAAGACCATCAAAAAAGAGGATCTCGAAACTCAAGAATTGGAGAAGAAGCAGCTACGAATTCGAATTCCATAGACATCCAAGGATCGTTACCATTCAGCAGATTATGACTTAAGCCGTTGGTCCATGTTGACTGTGAATATCAAATCGGGCCTTATATGTAGCCTCGGTAAGTTATATTATATGGGCCTATAAAGTTCATAGAACAGACCCACCATTGAGTCATCTTCTTCACAAGTTTACTGTTTATCCCACATGCCCTAACGAAGAAGCAGAAGTTGAGTTTATATAGCGATGGAGCCACGTAGATGATTGTCCCTTCGGGGACATCCGATAAAATTGGAACGATACAGAGAAGATTAGCATAGCCCTTGCACAAGGATGACACACACAAATCGAGAAATGGTCCAAATTTTTTTTTGTTCCTTTTTTTTCCCTTTCAGATTTGTTGTTCTTCATTTTCTAGAGTCGTTGTTGTTTTGATGAATATTTGATTGGTTTTTCATGAAGGTTAATCGGGTGTCAAACTCAGTGTTGTATCCAAAAACTTAAAATTCTAATTTCGTTTTTTGTCGAATCCTTCATGTTCTTTTCGAAATATCACTTCTTGAGCTTTTATCATTTAGTTCAAGGATTGATTTTTCAGAATATATCAGTTAATGTTCCGAAGCTAGTGCTTACCGTACCGTTGAAACGCTGCCGTTCTGACTTGATCCATCCTGATTGACACGGATAGATTAGACACCATACCGTATATGTTAAAGAACAAATAAAATATTTATAATATTCAGTCAACCGAATTAAAATGTAACATTCTAACAAATCCAATCAAAATATTTTTTTACAACATAAATATCTACCTAAGTTATTGATAGAATCGTAAAGTGCTTTGTAATCTTTTTATAAAATGAATCTCAAATACTAGTTATGCATTTGTATTATGAATCCAATACACAAGAGCTGGCACCGATTGAGCTTCTTGAATTTCGTAGACATAAACTAATCTTATCCACCACCACATCCTCCTCCACAGCCACCACCATCGTGATGTCCTCCTCCACCGCCACCAGAGTGGTGTCCCCCTCCACCACCATATCCCTGATGTCCCGTTCCACCACCACATCCTCGATTGCTAGAAACTGAGGCAGTAAGTGACGCCGCCGATAGAAACATGAGACCACCACCAATACCATTGCTTGTCACATGCGTTGTGCTTTTCTGGTTGTCAGGCTTTTTCGCAGGCCCATTAGTGACTGTCTCCTTCATCTTCCAGCCTTGATGTACGGAAGTAGAGACAGAAGGGAGAGATGCAGCCGCTGGATAAAATGTGAAGCCACCAGCACCGCTTGTCACATCTATGCTTTTCTGGTTGATAGGCTCGTTAGTGACTGTTCTCTTCTCCTTCATCTTCCCCAGACAACCAACCAGTATAATAGTTAAAACAAAGATTCCACCACAGGCTATGAAAATGATACCACTTGTTTCCATGATCGGTCTCTCTCTAATTTCTGTTTTTTTTTTTCCGCAAGACTAGATTGTATTTATAATCGAAAAGTATCAAAATCCTAACAACCAGAAAATATAGTAAATCTGAAAAATCAGTCAAGAATTAAGATAGAGTCATAGACTTATGTGGTAAGTAATGTAGGCATCAAGTTGTAGATTGTTCTTATCAAGAAACCATGATATTTAAGCATACACTGATTTTGAAATAATTACAATACCATGCCATTATTATTTAGTTTTAATTAAAAACTAGATTTTGACACGCGCTTGAAAAGCGCGAAAATTTATTATGATTAAAAATATATATACAGAAATTTATTATGATTAAAAAATATATAATTGGTTTTTGTTTTTATTTAAAATATGTTTTTGTATAAAATCACTAATCCGAAATTTGTGATGATGATTGTTTTGCATTAATTTTTAATTTCTGTTTTTTTTTCTTTTTAGATTTAATTTTAGATTTTTGTTTTTGTTTTGGTTTTTAATTTTTAAGTTTTTATTTTTTATTTTTAACTTTTGGTTCTAGTTTTTAGTTTTTAGATATGCTGAGTTAGTTTGAAATGATATTACCAATAAAAATCTTAAATAATCGAATATTTAATTTAAAATTGAAACGATGACACATTTTTTTAAAAAAATTACAATAATTTATTTTGTAAATAAAAAAACAAAAATATAACCCGCATTTCAGCTATTGGTTTTGGTTTTTAGTTTTTAGATTTGGTTTTTGGTTTTGTTTTACATTTTTTTTGAAAAATAGTAAGTAAATTATTTAATAAAAATAAAACAAATTGTATATTACGATTTCCAAAATCTATTGGTTTCATACAGTTAATAGATTTCCATATTTGTTAAGAAAACATTAAGATATGAAATCTATTGATTTCATATAATTAGTAAATTTCCATAATTCATATTTTGATGATATCTAAATATGCATATTAACCGTATTGGTTTAATTTAAGTAATACGGTTCAGTCAACTATATGTCGTATATTATTTGTAACATTCTAGAAAATGTCCAAATTTAAATGACAACTTGTATCAATAGATAAAAGAAGATTTTTGTTTAATAGATTAGAATTTAATGGAGTACTTCCTAATATGACCAATATATAAACTTTATGAAACGTTTAATACTATTGGGATATTAAGGCGCTTATGTACAAAATACATAATATAAAATTTATAATGTAGAACTAGATTTTGACCCGCGCTTAAACAGCGCATGTTTATTTTAGAAAGAATTTTTTATTTTTAATTTTTTATAAAAGATAATGTATAGGTTTTGATATATTTTTTCAGAATCGAAGAACTGAAACCAAAACCAAACCAAATTTCATAATAATAGAGCTGATCCTATATCTCCGAAACAAAAAATACGCGGCCGAACCACAAAACAAATGGATACCAGAATTATTATTATTTTTTATGCAATGGATACCCGGATTTTTGAAATACAAATTATACCTAAAAATATTAATTTTATTTAATTTATAAATAATCAATATCTTAAAATATTATTTATAAACTAACTTACCCAAAAAATTGCAGTACCCAAAGATTTTTATCTCAAACTCTATAAATTATCAGAATTATACTATATATATATATTTAAAGCAACCAAAATTATCTGATATGTAAACTGAAAAACCAAATTATCCAATGTTTTACTGTATTGCATCCAAAATTACTTGAAAAATCGAAACCGAACCATAACCAAATTAGACCTGATATTTTTGGATATTAGACAATTTTCAACTTTGCAATCGGAACCAAACTAAAAATCAAAATAACAACCAAAACAAATTGTGTAAATATCCGAACGAAAAAACATAAACTTAAATTGAATGCTGAAACCTAATAATATATCTACAATTAAATGGGTGTGAATAAATTATTCTTTTGTAGCAATTAAGTGGAGTACATATGTAGTTTCAGACTAATTAAAATATAAGCAATGGTTTCATATTCAACTGCGACCTAGACCCGCAATTGAATGGTAAGCCCGATGATCTGTATATAGTAAGGTCAAGAGTTAATGAAAAATCCATGAATTGAAACTTGATCAAACCAAAAAATCCACCATTAACATGTGAGCTCACACTTTTTGACCCGATAAAAATCAAGAAAAAATCCCATAGTAATTTTAAAGTAATTAGAATTCTATAGTATTAAAACATAACCACGAAAACATTTCCTTGCAAAAAAATAGTTGGACCACTACATTATTTAACTTCCTATTATTTCTCAGATAATTAACTTTATTATCATTAAATACGATATTTCTCATATAAAAATATGTTTCTCATTAGGATATGTATTTAATAACCCTAGTGACAACAATAACGAAAAGCGATGGCTATAACCTTCATATGTTGGGCTAAGACTTAAGTTTTTGGGCTACGATTAAATGTAACCGAATATATAGTTAAGACTTAAGAGTAATACTTGGGTGTTAGTTAAAAGTAATACTGGGCGGGTATATATATGTATGATTAAATGTTTTGAATGTATTATTGTAATTATGAGGTAGGAACAAAAAATTAATGGTCAAGGAATATGTCCAAACAACTTTTTTAAGTAGGTTTATTTAGTCTTTTAATAGTATAGATACAAATTATATATGTGGCATCTCTGAGGCTTTTATAGTTTAACGGGTTTTAACAAAAAACTTTTTTTGCAATTTATTGGCTTTTACAATATTACTAGATTAAGACCCGCGCCTTGCGTGAGATGAAAATTATATATAATTATTTTACTATTATATATTTTCACGTATTATAAAATAATTAATATATATTAAATAAATTAAAAATTCTGTAATTATTATATTTATACTTTAATTGGTGCAAACTCATAAATAAATTTCATTACTTCAAACAATTATTTTTCTATTTTATATGATATATAATTAAATTTAAATGATATTAACATATATATATTATCTATTAATATCAGTGTCTATTAAATGATGTTTTATGTTCATATTGTTTTTTTGATCATTTGTATCTTTTATATAATAAAAACTTTAATTTGAAATTTTTAACAATCTTAGTAATTTATAATCGTTTATAAAAATTCAAAATATAACCTATACGAAAAATCTAATTTTTTTAGTATATGGTTAATGTGATAGTTTAATTTATTTAATATTTAAAATTAAACAAAAAGGATAATGGATATACTATTTTTTGTCAAATCTTTATTATTCATATCATTAATTGTCATATATACTTTAACCTTAGGCAATTCCAGAATTTTATTTAAGGAAAGAAGAAAAAATATTAAATAACTAATTTATTATTATCTTAATAAAAAACTTATTATATATTTATATGGACCAATTTAATTCCCTAAGCATTCCAAAAATCATTGTGGTGATGACACATGGCTACCTCAAATGTTGTAGTGTTTCATAAATAATATATAGGGAATTGATATACTATAATAGAGTGTTCATATTTTAGAATATATGTGGTTCTTTGATTAACAAAATATCAAAATTATTATATAAAACAAATATTAGGTTATAACATTTTAATTAGTTTAAATTATTAAACCTGCCAACATCTCTATACTAGTATTTAAGAAATGATTTTGCTGATTTGTCACATTCTGCTTAATTTTAGCTAATTTTGCTTATTTGTCATATTTTTAATAATTTTATATATAATCTATTATATAAAAACGAATTTATATGAATAATATTATAATTTACTCATTTAGCTACTTTTTCATGACTTTAGATAATTTTACTTATTT